>PVHP010004523.1:0-70658 GCA_004024765.1 Zapus hudsonius | reverse complement strand
CCTCCCCTTGTTTTTCGAGGTAGGGTCTCACTCTAGTCCAGGCTGACCTGGAATTCACTATGTAGTCTCAGGGTGGCCTTGAACTCATGGTGATCCTCCTACCTCTGCCTCCTGAGTGCTGGGATTAAAGGCGTGCACCACCACGCCCAGCTTCTGGCTCTGTGTTGGGATTACAGGTGTGTGCCACAGTGCCTCGCTGATGTCCATAATTTTGAACACCAACTATTCTATATTTATTTATTTATTTGAGGCACACACAGAGGGAGAAAGAAAGAGGCAGGGCATGAGAAAAAGAGAGAGAGATAGTATGGATACACCAGGGCCTCCTGCCTCTGTAAACAAACTCCAGATACAGGTACCCCTTTTTACACCTGGCTTTATGTGGGTAACTGTGGGATTAAGCCTGGGACATCAGGCTTTATAAGCAAGCACTGAGCCATCTCTCTGACCCTTGTATTTATTTATTTTTGTTTCAAGAAGAAAGAGACATTGAAATCTTTTTAACTTCACGTTGGCTAGATGCAGAAGTCCAATGCCATTTCAGTCTGCATAGGTGTGTGCTAGTTCCTATAATTTTATTTATTTTTGTAATGTTTGGCATTTTCTTAATCCTTATTTGCATAACTACTATTCTAGCATTTTAATTTTTTTCCTGTAGCCTCTTGGATATAGATATTCTTTTAATTCTAAGTAGTTCTTTGTAGTATCCTGCTGTAGTGCAGGCCTGTCATAAATTCATTTAGCCTCTTTTTTTTTTTTAAATCACAGAATGTTTTTCTTTCTCCATCAATTTTGGTAGATAGCCATCAGCTGTGTCTTTCAGAATGTGAAATATATCAAGTCTTTGTGGCCTTTAATGCTAGAAAGCAGTGGTTATTCTGAGGAGCCTGCCTTCACATGTGTCCTGTTATGTCTCTTGAAGCTTTCAGTAATTGTTTGTGTTACTTATATTTAGTTTTCTTCCCCCCCCCCCCCGCCATGTAGGGTCTCGCTTTAGCCCAGGCTGACCTGGAATTTACTATGTGTCTCTGGTGTCCTTGAACTCGCTGAGATTCTACCTCTGCCTCCTGAATGCTGGAACTAAAGACTGCGCCACCACACCCAGCTTTTATATTTAATTTTTAAGTTTACTATGACATGAGGAGTTTACTTCATGGTTTATTTATTTGCTCTTCTGTATGTCTCTTGTATCTGAATGGACCTCTCCCTAGAGGGTGGGGAATTTTCTATTGAAATTGTATCGATACTGTTTTCTATGTTGTTGGCATTGAATTCCTTTCCTCCTTCAGTTCCTATAATTTCTTGTCTTGGTCTTTTATGGTTTCCTAAAGAACATGCATATTCTATTCATGCATTTAAGAAAAATGTTTATTTGTGCATGTTTGTGTGCGTATGTGTTTGTGGGCACATGGTAACCATAGCGTGCAGGAGTAAGTCAGGACAATGTCCAGGCGCCTGGCTCTTCCCATCTGTATTCTTTGAGCCTGGAACACCTTTCTAGCTGACCCCCACCCTTTGGGTTCTCCTCGCCCCACCTCCCGTTGTCATTAGCCTGCTGGCATCATGGGTACATGTGCCACTTTTTGTTCAGCTTCATTTAGCTGCAGAGGAGGATCAAACTTGATCAGCAGCCTTTGCAAGGAAGCACATTTATCTACTGAGCCATCTCCCTAGTCCCTTACTTATTTTAAACATTCGTCATTTGACTTGCCTGATTGTTCCTCCAGTCCTTCTGTGTTGTCATTAAACCCTGATATTCAGTCCTCCCTGTGATTCAATTTGTTGTGGAGGCTTTCCATTGAGCTTTTAAAAGAATACATTTTATTTATCTATTTGAGAGACAACGAGAGAGAAAGAGGCAGACAGAGAGAATGGACATGCCAGGGCCTCCAGCCACTGCAAACAAACGCACCACCCTGTGCATCAGGCTTTATGTTGGTACCGGGGAATGGAACTCCAGTCCTTCTGCCTTGCAGAAAATGCCTTAACTGCTAAGCCTTCTCTCCAGCCCCTCCACTAAGAAATGTTTCATTTCTCATATCATCATGTTAGTTTGTTTTTCTTCAATATTTCTATTTGCTTGCTGGATTCCATTTTTGTATTCTGCTTTGACTTCTTTATTTTATTCAGCTGCCCGTTCCCTTGAAATTCATTCAGGAGGTGTGTGTGTGTGTGTGTGTGTGTGTGTGTGTGTGTGTGTGTGTGTGTGTCTTCTTTCAGATTCCTTTGAATATATTTATTATTTTTTAAATTCTTTGTATAGGATTTTGTCTAAGACTCTCTCACTAAGTAACATTCTGAAATTTTTATTTTTTCCAGCAAACATGTTGTATTGGTTTTTCCTGTTACTTACATTTCTGCGTTGTGACTTCCACTTCAGGATTTAAGATTTTTTGATTGGATTTATTAAGAAAGTTAAGCTGCATTTTGCAGTGTTCAGGAAGGACCAGGACAGTAGGATTGAGGTGGTGTTTTTTCTATTAGACTGGAGTTTGGGGAATCAGACTATCCCCAGTCCTCCTCTGAGAGTATAATACTGTCTACAAAAACACTATGTACAAAGTTACTATCCAAAGGAAGATCCACTGTGAAAATCGTTGTAAAGCAATCATTCCTGAAGTCATTTAAGGATGTAAAGTGACACTAATAATATGTGTGCTAATAATGTGTTAGTTATGGTTTGAGTAGAAAGAAAGGTACAAGAGGAAAAACAGTAAGACTAGTGACAGTGTTACGATGAGAGAAGCAGGGAGGGGAATGTAAATCAAAAGGTGACCATAGGCACCCAAAATAGGAAGATTAAAATGGAATTTTTGTTGAAGGTAGACTGAAGAGAGAGAGGTAAATATATTTCTACAGAAAATGTAGAACAGTCCCATCTCAGGTGCTGAGACACAGAGACTGCAAACTAGAACTAGGCTCTGTTCTTTGGGAGAGAGAGGGGAAAGGAATAAAAAGCAAGAGTATATATAAGAAAAAAGGTGAGCAGGCCAAGCTGCTTGTTGTATAGATCTGGGTTTTGTATACAGGCAGACTAGAGGGAGGAGAGGACATGGGGGGGGGGAGATACAAGATATGGAAACTGTCTCGCCTGATTGTGGGGTTCTGTCTAGAGTCTCTTACTGATCCCCATGTTTGTCCTTTTTTCTCCCCATCTCTGGCAGTTCTCAGGTCTCTTCTTTCTTATAGGACTGGGGTTACAGATGTGTGAGGCCATGCCCAGCTGTTTATGTAGGTCCTGGGGAGCTGTCTCTCAGGTCTTCAGGCCCTCATGCTTATACATGCTTAACCACTAAGCCATCTCTCTCCAGCCTTGCTTTCAGGATTGTAATGACTTAATGACCCTATAACTTAAGGACCTTATATTACAGATGAATAAAAAAGAAAAGCTCTAAAGAAAGGCATCCAAGCAAATATATCTAGATCCATGATTACTTATAAAAATTACACTATAAATATTCCCATAACTGTCCAGGTTATATAGCTAGATGATATACTTGTCAGTATCACAGAAGTTTGTTGTGATTTAGGTAGGATGAAAGACCTTATCCATGGATCACTAAGTAATAGTATGCCTTCAGTTCAAGAGCCAATTCACCCATAATCTCTATAAAATCAAAATTTTTATTTTGCTTAAAATATTTCATTGGTGCAGGAGAGATGGCTCAGCGGTTAAGGCACTTGTCTCCAGTGCCTAAGGCCCCTGGTTCAGTTCCCCAGTACCCAAATAAGCCAGAGCCACAAGGTGATGACCCTGGTTCTCTCTCTCTCTCTGCTTGAAAATGAATAAATAAAATATTAAAAAGAAAAAAATATTTTATTGAACAGACAAAATCTGGTTTGCTATTTCAATATTCCAGTTTTCCAGTGATCAATGGAAAGTCTCCCCTAATCCAACTTTACCACAAACAACATATCTAACAAGTTTTCCATTTCAGTTGCAAACCTGAATTCCAGCTGATCTTATGAAATGATAAAACTGTCTATTATCTTTGTTTTAGAACTTCACTTACATGACACAGATAAACCTCTAATCTAATCTAGAACAATGCTTTACCGAACAGGGATGACTTTAAGGCACTTTGGTTTTCTGTTGGTGGTATATAAATGCTAAGGTAATTTTAAGGTTTAGTTTTTTATTTATTTGTATATTCTCAAAACAGTATTCTTTTAAGTGTTCAACTGCTGGTTTATAAATGTTAGTAAAACAAGAACTACCCAGAACACATATCTCATCAAGCAACGTGTTCAGAGTAAATTGTAGAGAAGAAAATTTTTGTTAAAATGTATGTCTCCAATTGGGGAAGAAATATTTGTTGAGAAATGAATTATAACTTTGAGAAAGTGGTAATATCTCTATGCAGCATATAATATCTTCTTGTCTTTTTTGAGGTTGAGTCTTGATCTAGACTTGCTTCTAGGCTGACCTAGAATTCACTATGTAGTCCCAGGCTGGCCTTGAACTAATGGTGATCCTCCTACCTCAGCCTCCCGAGTGCTGGGATTAAAGGCGTGCACCACCATGCCCAGTTTAATATCTTTAAAAAACACAATTATATTTCAAATGTTCTTTGAAGAAAACAGTACTATTTCCTCTCTCTAATAAAAAGAATAAGAGACATGTACAACTAGTTCATAAAAACTCTTGTCTTACCCTTCCTCCAAAGCTCTGAGGAAAGTATCCTTCCTATGAAGTTCAACTTCCTATGAAGTTCAACATTGATACCTACCAACCCTGAATAAAAGAAAGGTAAAATTCATTTCTAAAAAACTGTGTAGGGCTGGAGAGAGAAATCATTTGTTAAAGGCAATGCTTGCAAAGCCTGACAGCCCGGGCTCTATTCCACAGTATCCATATAAAGCCAGATGCAGATGGTGTATGCGTCGTTTGTTCCCAGTGGCCAGAGGCCCTGGAACATCCATTCTCTCTATTAACAAATAAAATAGTATTAAAAATAAAACAAAACAAAAAAAAAAAAAAACAACTTTGTAGGCCTGGCCCGATGGTTCATACCTTTAATCCTAGCATTTAGAAGGCAGAAGTAGGAGGATTGCTATGAGATTGAGACCAGCCTTGGCTAGAGTGAGAACCTACCTCAAAAACAAACAAGAGTAGAACAATATTTGTGGAATTCATTTGACCATTCTAATTTTCACGCAAACTTATTATTAGGACTAGGAGGACGCTGGCAAATATTTTGTTCAAATTGTGGTAAATGTGTGGTTCTGAGATTTGTTCTAGAGGTTATTCACTTCCTTCTAAATACAGAGAGCTCAAAGCTTATCAGTCATAGAAATGATACTAAAAACTACCCTTCCTAGTAAACACAAAATTCAATTAAAAAATACCCACGTCTTCATTTCCATGAATCCCTCAGTAACTTTCTTTTTTTGAGTCAAGGTCTTAATATGCAGTCCACATTGAACTTGATCTAGTCTTCCTGCTATAGGAATACTGCCGTTGGAGGCATGGGACACCCTGTCTAGCTTAGCTCTTCAGCAATTTTTCACCATTCAGAGATTATGTAAGAATATGGGGGTTCTAGACTACAAGAATAAATGTATATGAATTCCATACCTTATTATTATTCTTGGGCTGCAAAAGGGGGTGGGGCTTAGGCCACATGAATTCACTTTCTTACAGTTCTACAAGTTGAAGTCTAAGATTATTGAATGGGAAGGATTTCCCCTACCCCCACCCCTGTGAGCCTTTCTCCTTGCCTTGCCTCATATGACTTTTTCTCTGCATGCTTCCCTAGTATGTTTCTGACTACTCAAATTTCCCACCCTTATAAAGATAGATTGGGAAAGACTCCCCTCCCCCCTTTTAAACTCATTTGGTACTCATTTTAAACTCATTTGGTAAAATCTGTCTTCTAAGTACGATTACATTTTGAGTGAAGTGCAGGGGTTTAAGGTTTCTATCTGTGAATTTTGAGGGGAACTCGATTCAGCCCATATCAATACACATTTTTTAACTTACTACAGACAGAAAATAGTTATATTTTTGAGTACTAATGCTATGTTAGCTGAAAAATACAAAGGACTTTCTAATCAGATATGTAGCATTTTCATTCAATATATAAATGCAAGACATTGTTCTGGTTGATGGAGATACAGAATTGGGGAGGCACAAGTATGAAACTCCATGATTTCATGTTTGAGAAGAGAAAATAAATGTCTCAGGTGGTGGTAACTGCCTATTTCAGCCAATCTTTGCTGGGTTAAAAAAAATCTTCCACTGTCATTTTGCTTTGTAATGATTCTACAGGCCAGTGTTGCAGTCAGTTTCTCCTTGCTGTGACAAACATCCAACCAGAAGCAGCTTGTGAGAGGAAAGGGTTTATTTTGGCCTACAGCCTAGAGGGGGAAGCTCCATGATGCAGGGGAAACCATGGCATGAGCAGAGGCTAGACATCACTTCCTGGCCAACATGAGATGGTCAACAGCAACAGGAGAATGTGCCAAACACTGGCAAGGGAAAGCTGGCTATAACACATAAGCCCACCCCCAACAATACACTGCCTCCAGGAGGCTCCAATTCCCAAATTGCCACCAACTGGAGACCTAGCATTCACAACACATTAGTTTATGGGGGACACCAGAATCAAACCACCACAGCCAGCAATTGGGTTGGGCCAGTGCCTAGCCTGGTGGCTCTGCAGGTTTCTCCTAGGTCCCCTTAGGCAGCCACTGTCACCTAGCAGTAGTTAACTGGAGGTTGTGTGTGGTATGAGACAAGGATTGATTAGCTTTCTAAGCATCCTAGCCCACCCCTTTTTTGCATTTGTCATTTTTTATCTTTCTTTTCTCTCTTGCTTTTGCTTTTTGTTAAAGTATTGTTAAAAAGGTTTTGAATATTGTAGAAGATTTTGGAGAATCCAGATAGAGATACAGTGTTGACCTTTTAAAATATTTTCATTTGCAAATTGTACTATTACCATGCATTTCTTAGGGATACAAGTTAGGATTTTTCATCCATTGATTTGGATAGGATGTTAGCAAAATGATAAACTTTGCTTTTGTTTAAGAACCTTAGTTCATATATGGCAATTCTAGGCTTGCTTTTCTTAGCTTAACAGGAAATGAGAGTAGGCTGTGTTGTAGCCAGCATTTTTGTTGCTGGCAGAAAGAACCCGACCAAAAGCAGCTTGTGGAGGAAAGGGTTTATTTTGGCTTACAGATGTGAAGGGAAGCTCCATAATGACAGGGAGAACTATGGTGTGAGCAGAGGCTAGCCAACATCAGATAGACAATAGCAACAGGAAAGTATGCCAAACACTGGCAAGGGGAAGCTGGCTGTAACACCCATAATCTCATCCCCAACAATACACTAACTTTAGGAGGATCCAATTCTAAAATTGCCACCAGCTGGGAACCTAGCTTTCAGAACATATAAGTTTATGGGGACACCTGAATCAAGCCACCACATTCTGACCCATCCATGATGTAAAATGCAATACATTCAATCTAGCTTTAAAAGTCTCCATAGTTTTTTATCAATCCCAATGTTGTTCAAACATCCCCATAGTCCAAGGTCTTTCACCTGAGCCATAGTACCAAACAAACCCTCAATGGCACAGAATAAACATTCACACTGCAAAAGATGGTATTGGGCATACCAATGAAATATTGAACCAATACAGGATTAAAAAAAAAAAAAACAGGGCAAACATCAAACTCTGTAGCTCCAAGTCTGATAACACTAACCAGTGACAGGTCTCTGGAGTTCCAATTCTGCCCTCCAGCTAGGTTGCTCTACCCTGAGATATACTCCATCCGGTGTCAGCCACTCTCCTTGGCAGCCATCCCATAGTCTTGGCATCTCCAATGGTCTCCCCTGCGACCCATGGTTCATCCTCAGGGTTGCATTGGGCCTCCACGCAGGTAATCTAACAAGCCTTCACACTGTCCATGGCCATTTCCAAAATAAAAAAAAAAAACTAAAAAAACCACATTGCAAATCCAATGATCCTCTCTTTCCTGCACTTATAACTTCATAGTACCAGGTGGACCACCAATTTGTTAATCCACTTTGAAAAACAGGAAAACGAGCATTCAGGCCCCTTACTTCAAGAGTTTGCTTTCTTCCTGCTTGTCCCAATGCAGATCACCTGGCCCAATTTCAATGGTTGTAATCACTGGAATAATTGCAGCTGAATGGGCAGCAATTTTATCCCAAAGATATAATTTCCTTCTGTGCCATCTCCATCTACTCACATGAGCCCATTTCTACGAAAAGCAACCCTGCACAAGTTCTCAGGACACAAGCAGGCAGAATACAGCAAGCAAGCCTTTCATGCAAACTGCCTCTAAAGCCCAGTACCTACAAAGTTCTTTCTTCCCCTTGTAAGCAAAATCTTAACAATCCATAGTTCTTACTGCATTCATTTCTTTCAACTCTGACCAGAATAGTCCATGAAACTCTGCTTACACACTGTAAGGAATCTCCTAGACCAAGATTTCAAAGCCTTCTACATTCATCCTGCAAATCAGTTCCAAAAGACCAAAGCCACACAATCAGGTTTCTAACAGCAACAACCCCACTTCTTGGTACCAATTTTACTGTTGTAGTTAACTTCTGGTTGCTGTCACAGAGAACCTGACCAAAAGCAGTTTGTGGGAGGAATGGGTTTATTTTGGCTTATAGACTTGAGGGGAAATTCTGTGATGGCAGGGATAATGATGGCATGAGCAGAGGCTGGGCATCACTTCCTGGCCAACATCAGGTGGACAACAGTAGCAGGAGAGTGTGCCAAACGCTGGCAAGGGGAAGCTGGCTTATAACATACATGCCTGCCCCCCCCCCCATTACACTGCCTCCAGGAAGCTCCAATTTCTAAATTGCCATCAGCTGGGAACCTAGTATTCAGAACACTTACGTTTATGGGGACACCCATTGATTTTTTAAAAAAATGAAACCACATCAGGCTGGGTAGGAGAAGTAATGCATAAACCCAGCTTTCATTGCATCTCTAGGATAGTAAATCTAATTTGTGTCCAACATTGATTATGAAGATACATGTGGTACAGCTGCAGGTGTTGATTGCATGGGCTGCTTATGTGTCAGAAGATGACTTTTGAAGAAGAATTTCTTAAAAATAGAACAGGTAATGGCATTTGATATTTTAGTGTCTCATGTATGGCTCTTGTTGAAAACAGCTAAAATTCTTTATGTTGAGAGGAAAGAATAAACTTGGTTCGAATTACCACTTAATTGTTTCCTAGCCTTCTCTGAGTGGAGCACAAGTCGGCATGGACTCCATTGCTGTTAGTTGGATGAGTGTGTGGAGTTTGCTGTGCCCTCTGCAGTGCACAAGACATTTGTTTGTTAGCTGAGGGCATTCCACAGTAAGGATTTTGGTGCATTTAGAAAGGAATCAGGATGTGCTGAGCTCAGTGAGGGCCTTTGATAATATAATTAGATAAACAGATGCATACCTGAAGATTTAGGAAACAGAAAAGGCTGCTGACACTCCAGACTACAGTGATTTGTGTAAATCTCCGAATCAGCATGCTTTGATTAGTAAAGGGAGAGACCATGAGGACTTTCATCTGTATTTTACATGTGTTGCAGAGGTTAAGTAATTTGCCGAAGATCACTATTAGCTAGTAAGTAATTAGAGTTATCAGATACTTCCGGTGTTTGAGTCTTGACGTCTCAGTTTTACACTTAACCCTTGTGGCAGGCTGTTCAGAGTTTCAGCAGATTGAGTTGATATGCAGGATGTGAATAATCAGGGAAAAACTAGGAGAGCTTGGGGCCCAGGATGGTGGTGGGAAAAGGAGAAGACAGTAAGGGTGGGCTGAGGCACAGGAAGTGATGAGAAGGAAGGAATATAAATAACCAGCCATAATCTTCCCTGTTTCCAGTTTTTCTGTGCCTATTTCAGAGCACTCAGTCTCGCTGTGCACTCTTTTCAGCTGGGGAGCTCGTGAGGATGCAGATTGAATTCAAATGGTCTGGAGTGGGGCCTGGGGCTGTGCATTGCTAGAATGCTCCTGAGTGATGCCGAAGTAATTCTGTATTTTGAATACTAAGGACACTGGAGGAAGTTAGGACTGGAGTGATGATAGTGGTTGATTTAGGTGTTTATTGAAACACAGCTGGTAGGGTGGTTTATTTGGACTAGAATTATGTCTTATTTTTGTAGTATGAGGTACCTTGTGTAGCTGTAGAAATTAGTGGTTTTGTGAAATGTAACTTTCAGTTAGGATTTGAGTATTCCCGGGAATCACAGGGTGCTGTTGTAGAACAGGATGTTAAGAGATTAGTCCACCCTTTGAGCTCAGAAGGATGTGGTGGCCTGCTCAGGGGTAGGGTCACAGAAGCTTTGTGTGCTCTCTGATTTGAAGGCAGTGCAGTGAAGTACAGCCACATTCCTGCTGCCCAGTTTAGGAATTGGTGACATGGCAGCATCATCGTGTCAAATTCCATTTGGTTTAAGTGCCTAAACTGGCATAAAAGCAATTTCTTGAGGGAGTGAATGAACAAAAGGCTCAGTTTCTGGGTGAGGTAGGTTACAGATAGGTCAGGGGCCAGTGTGGTCTGAAGCTCTGTCAGTAAGTTTCTAATGCAAACAGATAGATGGGGCCATGTGGTGTTACGGAGAAAGCTGCAGTCACACAGTGGCAGGCGTTCAGACAACATCTGTGTTTTGAGTCAGGAGAGGAGACAAGTGGGCAGGTCATACAGTCATGTGGGTAACTTGGGCAAGACTCGTAGGCATGATTTTTGGCATTTGATTACATACATGATCTCTTGGGTCCAGGAAAACAGACAGGAAAAAGGTACTATTGTTAGAATAAAAAATTCCAGAGCTGGATTGTGACTCTATACGAGTTGTAAATAGGAGAGCAATGGATGGAAGATAGGGTGGGCTTGAAAATTTGAAGTACAGTGAGAAACAAGTAAACAGAAATCTGCATGACACACTTTTCCTTACGTGAATCTTGTCTTGGGAGAGGTGTGGGACAGGGTGAGTCAGACCAGTATTCTGGAAGGAACTTCAGAGAGCCTAATTTTGCCTCAAAAAAAAAAAAAAAAAAAAAAAAAAAAAAGATTCTCCTAAGGTCTACTGAGGACTGAGTCACTGGAGGTATATTTTACATATATTATATTTTAAATTGCCAAGTGAACTTTCACATTTTTGCCTCAAATGACTTGATGACACTCTAGCATTTTCACTCTTTATCTGTCTGTCTCCTTTCCTTCATTACTTTGCTGAGTTTGTCTAGGAATGAAGGAAGTGTGAAGTTACAAAAAGACACAGAGGAAAAAAAACCTTCATTAAGGTATTTAAATTCACATAAACATCAAAAATTATAGGATGACTAAAAATATCTGCAGTCACTTTGGTTATTTCATCAAGATTACTCTTTGTATTGTTTAATTTGGATTCACTGTTGTCTTGGCTTGGATAGTTATGACTACAAGTAACAGAAAACACGGTTGGATGCATTCCAGTCATCCAGGGGCCTGATGACGCAGGCCCAGGGTTTGCTGCCTTCTTGGCCATCTCAGCATGTGGCTCCCCACCTCCACGGCCTTCTAGCTGGAGTCTCTCATTTTTGAAGAATACACTTCTACTTTCTTAAGTGCAAACACTGTAATAGACATTCTTTTTTGGGATTTCTTTTTATTTTTTGATTGCTTAAATTTTTTGATCTAAAAATTTAGATATGCAACTTAATGAACATCTTTTGAGCCAGGCTTGGTGGTACATGTCTGTAATTCGAGCTCTGTGGAGACCGTGGAGGAGCAGGAGGATTAAAAATTTGAGGCCAGCCTGGTCTACATTGTAAAATTTTATCAATGCCCCCTTCTCAGTAAAAAAAAAAAAATCTTTTCTTACTCTTTTCTTGATAGGAGAGTAATTACTAGATGTATGTTTTTGGCTTCAATTTAATTTGGGAAAACAATTTGAAGTATTCCTTGCCAAATTTGAGTAGAGTTGACCCAGGATTTTGCAGTCTGTTGCATCAGGTCAGTCTTTAGAAAATAACATTTTTAATACTCCATTTTCCTATGATTCACATTAATGAAAAACACATTTTATGATTTGGCCTTCCAAAGCTCTATTCTTTAGTTGAATTGCATTTAGCACTACTCAGGATTTTCCTGTCACTAATTCAGATCTTCTACGTCATCTAAAAGTATAGAATTAACATTTTGATTATCAACTTTTGAGTGTTAGTTTCCACTCTCTTAAGTCAGTGGCTCTAAAGTTAAAAAAAAAATAGTTGACTGATATTAGAAATTATCAATATTTGTTGAAGACACTGACACAGGAAAATTCCTAAGGCAGTCTGGAGAATTCAGAGTCTATCTCTCAATGCCTTTGGAGAGGCACGTGTGTTTCCTTAGGTGGCCTGTGCAAGAAACCAGTTCCAGAGAGAAGATTGCTTAGACTTTGTGAAGGAGATGACTCGTTGGGAAGGGGTAGAGGACTCTGGAGGACACTGTCTGTAGAATATCTGAGTCACGTGTTCAGGGTGGCACACTGCCTTTGTTTTTGCTTTCACTAAAGCCTTGGACATATTACCTGAGAGGAGGAGGCAATTTATACTGAATTTGAGAATTGTCCCAAAGTTTTGGTAACTATCTTTCTGCTTTCCCTAACAATATGTAGAACTCACCTCTTAAAAACAAAAATCAAAACACAAAAACCTTTAAACCCAATGTCTTTAGGTTCAGTAGTAGTCCCTAACTTTTGCTGTCAGGCATTTTCTGTTGCTGGTGCTGTTCCTTTGACCTTGGAGCCTGCTGACTTGGCTTTACCAAGGGAGATATAGCAGTAGGAAATCTGCAAGACAAGCCACAGACAGAATCATCCTGAGAATGGAAGCTTCTCACCCCAAAGCAGCAATTACTGGGGAAGTAAGGATAAAACTGATGCCTCTATTCTAACCCCAGGTCAGTAGAACTTGATTGTTCTTGGGTACTCTCCGGGCATTGGGATTTTTTAAAAGCTCCAAGATTATTCTAGAGTATATTCAATCTTTTAAAACACTGTGTTTGGTTGGGTAGCACCTCTCAGCAGCCAGTTTTGGTTTGGTATTCTCACGGCTAGTGAATTGGAAGTCCTTTTTCCTCTCCATACATTTTTTTTTTTTTGTTGTTGTTGATGGTGACATTTAATCTCCATTTATAATAACCCAGTTTTGTGAAAAACAGATTTGATTCATTATGGAAATTTGTTTCTTGTTATATATTTGAGAGAGTGGTAAATATAGTCCCTCCCTCCTATCCCCAGGATGGAAAGGTATGGATTACAGTTGGTTTTCTAACTTGATTAAAGTTCTTCTTTTGAGAGTGTGTTTGAGCCCCTGTATTGCTGTTTCATTGTCTCATAGGTAAAACTATGTAATTTCACTAAAGAACATTTCCTAGTGGATATTTGTACTGTATTTGAAGGCAGAGTGTCAAGACTAAAAGCTAAAAGGGTTTTAAAGGCTCCTTCCCTCTCATCCTCCCTTCTCTCTTTCCCACTCTGTCTTCCTCCCCTTCCCGCCCTGCCCTCTTTCTCCCCCTCCTCTTTTCACACTCCTGCCCTCCAGTTTTCCTTTCCTTGTAAGGATTGAACCTAGGACCTTGCACATTCTACATTACAGCCCTCCCCCCAGAATATCTGTGTTCTGCAGACTCGTAGTTGAGTTAATCTTGCATACATCTAATATTGACATTATGGTAGCAGTGTACAGCATCTAGTTTGAGGATATTCTTTTTGTGCATAAAATGCAAACATTGTATGTAAACTAATATACTAGTAATATTTTCTTATACATATTTGTACTATAGTAAGTACAGGAAAGAATGGCTGCATAGTTTAGTTGCATAAACATTGAAGATAGATTTATACGTAGGTGATAATTTGCTTTTTGAATAATCTTTGGGGACTTGTCAAATTACTGTATACTATTGGGTTTGGTGTAAAAAAGGCTGTATGTGTTACTTGTATTCCTTGAGGTGTGCTGAGTCCCTGGCCAAAGGCCTCATGAGTCTCAGATTGAAGAAAGAAAGCTAGAGATTTTTCCTGTAAGTAGTTTAGAAAATCCAAAGCATTAACTACTTTTAAACTTTGTTGCTAGCCTTGATTTCAAGATTAAGAAGAAACCCTAAACTGGCCTGGTAAAGTTAAGTGAGCCTTTGACCTTTTAAGTGAAGGCTCTTGATTAACAGTCTTCTGGCTCAGGTATAGGAAGCTCTCCCATGGCACCTCTGGCCAGTGTCTTTGTCCTTGTCCCTTGCAAAGTCTTAGGAACAGGAGTTTATGGTCACTGTTAAGCTTCTCTGTCACCTCATTGCCTGTAACTTCTGCACTGATAGTGCTGATGATCCAGATAACGAAGCCTTCTGTCATGTTTAGACTGAATACCCCCAGGCCTATCTGTTTATATTTGACACATCTCTTAACATTTAAAACCCATGATACCAGGAGAAGAATCCAGTGTTCCAGCTGTCCAACATGTGATGTCCTACGTGTACTTGCTTGCTAGTTTCCAGAAACTGGAACAGCCTGAAAGCAGATAATAGGCAGAGCCATGATATGCAGAGGGTTTCCCTCAGTATTAATACTTGGGAGGCAGAGGCAGGAGGATCACTGTGAGTTTAAGGCCAACCTGGGACAACTTGTACTACCTTGAAAAAACAAAATAAACCAACATCAAAACTAAAATCAACAACCTTCCCACCCTACCCAAACCCAAATAAACAAAAAAGAGATATCTGGGTTTGAAACCTCAGCATGGCGTTTATTAGAAGGTGATCAAGACTTAGGAGAGCTCCTGGCTCTGCTCAGAGGCCACCCCTAATGTTTTAGGTCTTCGCTGCTCTGTTGTATGGTGTATTTGCACATTCAGAAGATGTGTGTTTTGGGAAAACATCAAGATCAATGTTGGGACAATGACATGAGGAATAGTTCTTTCTCAGCTGTGGGAGCTCTGTCTTGAGAGATTCCAAAACAAGCTGAACCCCAGTGTCTATTTCAGGCAAATGGAGGAAGCCAGAATGCTGGTGCTATTTAAAAAAACAAAACAAAAAAACTATCGCAAAAGGTGGCAGAGCTGGGTTTGGGAAAGTATTGGGAAAGTGTTTATTACATATAGTGAAGTCCTTTTAGATATAACTTACTACACACCTGAGAGTCACTTCAAAATAGCTCTGTATAAGGTAGGAGTTAAGACGAAATAGACATGCACTGATTGTTTTTACAGCTAGTGATTGGTAGACAGGATTCATCCATGCTGATATATTCTTCCCCTTCGTGCTATTTCAGGTTTTTCAAACTAAAAAAGTAAGGCATAACAAAGTGTTTCTCCCTCCTCTGTGTTTCTATCCCTCTTTCTCTCTTCTATTTTACGGTGGTCTCACACTAGCTCAGCGTGGCATTGAACTTTCAGCAGTCCTCCTGCCTCAGCCTTCTATAGACAGAAGCAACATGCCAGCTTCTTTCCATTTCCTTTCCCCCATTCCCTTCCCTGACTTTCTTCCTCCTTCCTTCTTTCCCCTTCCACCTTTTCTGATAGGGTCTCACTATGTATGCCAGGTGTCCCTTGAACCCTTTATCCTCCTGCCCCGGCCTCCCCATTATCCAGTTATTTTTAATTCTTTCATAATAATAGATAACTGAAATGTAAGCTGTGTACCATGGTTATCTCATTTAGACTGGTTTGAATCAGATCTCTTGCCTGGTCAAGTCACTCTCAGCTTCTGCTGGTCTCTAGTGTGCTAAGTGTAATGATGGTTACTGTCACATTGGCTCTCATTCTATGAGGGACAGGAACAGAGATACTTTCTTACCCAATACGTACTCTGTATCAAAAATCAAGATACCAGCTTGGTTGGGGTATCAAAGGAAAACTAGTGGCTGGTGTTTGTGGTTGATAATTTGGGGAAGAGCCAGAATGCCCATGATCCCTGTGGCACGTGGTGTTTACATGTGGCATTCAGTATTCTACATGACCTGACTAGTTTATAGATTCTATCTCTTTCAATCTTGCCTCCTCCTCATACCTCATATTTTTTTTCTGGTGGAAATCTAGATAAAGGCCATGTCTTGATGAGCATATTGAATATCTGTGTTTTTCTGAGCACTTCCTTAGATTTGGGTGTTGGAACTAGAATGAACTTGGACTCTGACTTTGGGATACCTTGTTTAACCATTTCATCTTTTATTATTTACTGTGAAGTTAACACACATCTATTTATATGTTAATACTGCACATCGAAGAGTTCTGAAATGGTGCCATAACTATGAATGAACATTCAGAGCTCTGAAGGGGATTTTGGGCTTTGTATTCATTTCTAGTGACCTAGGAATTTTGGAGTAATTATAGTGATGCGTGCTTTCAAATGTGAAGTTTAAAAACTTAGAGTAAGCTGATGTAGTGGCTCATACCTGTAATCCTAGCACTCAGGAGGCTGATACAGATGGATTGTCATGAGTTTGAGGCCAGCTTGGGCTACAAAATGAGTTCTAGGCCAGCCCCCAAACAATCATGTGTCAGTCACAGCTTACAGTTAGTTGTGTGTAGACAGTGCATTTGGATGCCATTCCAGAGAACTGCCAGCAATTGATAGATTTATGACCCTCTCCCTTTTAGTATATTAGTTTTGATTTTATTCTTTTTTTTTTTTTTTTTGGTTTTTCGAGGTAGGGTCTCACTCTATCCCAGGCTGACCTGGGATTCACTATGGAGTCTCAGGGTGGCCTTGGCCTCACGTCGATCCTCCTACCTCTGCCTCCCGAGTGCTGGGATTAAAGGCGTGCACCACCACGCCCGACTGATTTTATTCTTGATTAAAAATCTGTTAATATTATTTTACTATTAGCTGACACCTTCTGGGATGTAAGAAATCATTTGTTTGTATTTCTCTTTCTACAGCTGGTTTAGATTAGCTGATGTTATACCATCTGCTAGGCCTTAGGTTTTTCTTAAAGCAACTTGTAAAGGTAAAAAGCCTTAGTAGATAGGATTATAGAATATGTATCTTTAGGTATATAGTAAAGCACAAGATGTTTTGTGACTAGCTTGGCTGGGTTGTTTTATATGCAATAGAAAATAAATTTAATTTAACCTTTGCATAAATTTCTGATACTATATATTAGGATAGTTTACAGAAAAGCAGTTAAGACATTAGTGTTTCATTCATGTAGTGAACACCTTATAAAACTAGTTACTCGGGTATTATACATGTATTTTAAAGGTCTTGTGAGAATATACAGTATTTTTCTCTAATGTATGCTATAAGCTCAATATATCAAGAAATATAAGCCTTACATGTTAGCAGGCCATCTTTTTGTTAATACATGTAGAATCTTGAAGATAAATCTGAAACAAACTATTTTTTTTCATGTAGCTTAACAGAAAAATGAGTCTGTTTTAGATACTTAGTTTTTTTTTTTTAAACAAGTACATACAGATCACGTAGAATAGAAGTGAAAACAGGAGATATTTACTTGTCTCTTGATTTAACATTTAGTCCTAGTTAAAAATTGTAAAACATGGTTGGGTGTATAGCTGAGTGGTAGAGTGTATTTGATCTCTGGCACTGCCAAAAAAAAAATACAGAATGTAAAACAGGAAAACAGTGATGAAGCAGAGCATATTAGACCTTCAGGTAGGAACTATGGAGAACCAGAGAACTAAAAGGTTACAGAGGTGCAACAGTTCTCCACACAAACATGGGTGCATAGCTAGAGTTGGTGACTTTAAGATTACAACCCCAAGTACACTTGATTTCACAGTTCAGAATATTGCTGGAGTTTGGATCCAGAGGTGCAGATTGTCACAGTTTATTTTCTGGTAGACTCTTAGCAGACCCTCAGCCCTTTTCCCAGGAGGGCTTTTTGGGCACAGCAGAGTGCTGGGCCTCATTTCACTGTCTGGCCCTGTAGATTTAATATGGGCTAAGACTGCATTTTTAAGCCGTGTGTTGCTGCTGAAGCTGCTGGTCTGGAACCACACATAAAAATGGATATTTTATTCATCTAGGGAGCCCCCCATTTTGTTGAAAATGAAAAATATGAGCTCCTAGAATTTTTAATCAATATTTTTATAATGTTTGCTTATCTAGTTACCTATCCATCAGTCTGTACTGTTCTTTAAGCCATTTAAAACTAAGTTTCAGAAGTTAGTACATTTTTCTCTGAAACATTTCAGCTTGAATAGCATTAAAAATAATGCAGTTTATAGATTTTTCTACTTTTGAGGAATACGTGTAATAAAACATACAAATCTTAATAAGTTTTGACAGTTACAAACACCTGTGTAACCCATACTCTGTATTTTATCAAAATATAGTCTATCACATCTGTGATGGTAAGGTTTTGTTGTCAACTTGATCTTTTTAGTAATCTTGGGTGGGTCTCCAAGGATGTTTACAGGAAGGCAACCTCTCAGTAGGGGGCAGGATGTAAGAGGCTCAGGAAAACTAGAAACAAACTTTCCTTCCTGGGAGGGCAATGTAGGAAGGAAAATCCAGAGATAGTGAGTCAACAAGTCTGGGAAAGGGTTGCAAGACCCTACACTAGGGTATATAAAAGGGGGAGAAAAATCTCTTGTCTCTACCCCCTGCCTGTTTTGCTTGTGTGTGTGTGGTATTCGTGATGGGTTTCTCTCTCTGCTTGGACCTGAGAAAGGGGATCAACCTCTTTCTTCATTATGGAACTTCCCCTGGATCTGTAGCTTCTATAAATCCTTTCCTCCTATAACTGTGCCTGGTTTGGAGATTTATCCCAGCTGCATGTGGCTAATTACAACATCACACCAGGAAACTTAAAAATAAAACAGAACAAAACTCAGTGTGATTTTATATGTCTGTTTATTAACTTGGGATAAGGCCCAAGCATAGTCTCCCTCCCACCCTCTCCTTTCCTTTCCCCTTCCCTTTTCTTTCCTTCTTAATTATTTATTTGCAAGCAAATCTGTCTGTCTATCTATCTATGAGAGAGAGAGAGAGAGAGTGAGTTAGAGAGTGAGTATGGCATGCTAGGGCCTCCAGCCACTGCAGATGAACTCCAAATGCATGTGCCACTTGGTGCATCTGGGTACTGGGGAATTGAACTCAGGTCTTTCGGCTCTTCAGGCAAGTGCCTTAACTGCTGAGCCAGCTCTCCAGCCCTGCAGCAGTATTTTTCAGGCTTTAGCCTGCCCAGTGCCTGGTTAACTCTGGGTTTTGAGCGGAGTCCTTGCCCTTGGCATTCCACTTACTTTTGTCCACTGGGAGGACTTCACCTCTCCCAGGTCCTACCCTCTTCCCAGGGTCCAGTAGGCTCCCCAGTCTCATTCTGTGGCTCAGGACAGATGCCTGCCCCACGCTCCAGGTATGATATTTGGAAAACAAACTTTTCAAATGACTTCTTAAAGTGAACAACTAGGTTTGGAGGTCATTTCTGTAGATTTTTAATACCTTGCAGTATGTGAAAGAAATTCACTTACTTGGCAATCTGGCAAAATTAGGAAATACATCAATCTGTAACATAAGGAAATTTGTAACATAAAGGGAAACTGGTGCGTGTTCCACATGTTCAGCTTTAGCAACGTAAAGATGGTAACCTTCAGTGGTAATTGCTAAAAGCTGAGGGGAGGGTATGTGTGTGCCAGCGCATGTTTGTCTCATGGGCCGTTCCCTCCATTTGTAGTTTTGTATTTCCTCCTTCTGGGTCATCCCTAAAAGTTCTGCTTAATATTGCTGTAAAAGACATTGCATTTAGAAAATATAATTTTTACTTAGTATTTTCTCAAGAATGCCTCCTATGTACTAAGGGTGACAGACTGGCCTTGAGCTTGCAGTAATGGTGCTCTTTTCTGTCTCTGCTGGAATACAGGCGTGTGCTACCTCATCCAGTTCATCCAATTTAAGGGGATTGTTTGAAACCTTTATCTTTTATTTTATTTTATTTTTTTTGGTTTTTCGAGGTAGGGTCTCGCTCTAGTCCAGGCTGACCTGGAATTCACTATGTCGTCTCAGGGTGGCCTTGAACTCATGGCGATCCTCCTACCTCTGCCTCCCAAGTGCTGGGAGTAAAGGCGTGTGCCACCACGCCCGGCTTGAAACCTTTATTTTATCTAAAAATGTGTTACATGTACACTGAGTAATAGTGTGTGTTTGGAGACAGGGTCCCATTCTGAAACTCAGGCTAGACTGATCTTTAGCAATCATCCTGCCTCAGCTGAATGCTGTAATCATAGGTGTGAACCACTGTGCTGTTTGGGTTGGGATTTTAAATGCTGTACTTTCGGGTATAATCAAGATGGCTTGAAAGCTACTGGTCTTGTGAATACTGGATTCCCTTTAGCAAACATTAGGTAGGAATATTTAAAATAAAATAAGCTTTTAGAGCTGGAGAGATGGCTCAGCAGTTAAGGCACTTTGTCTGCCAAGTCTAAGGACCCTGCTTCTATTCCCCCATCCCTATGTAAAGTCAGATGCATCTGGAGTTTGTTTGCAATGGCTAGAAGCCTTGGCGTATACACTCTGTGCTGTGCTCTGTGTGTGTGTGTGTGTGTGTGTGTGTGTGTGTGTGTGTGTGTGTGTGTGTGTCTGCAGCTCTCTGCATCTCTATGCTTGCAAATAAATAAATATAAACTTTTAACAGTTGAATAGACATTACTTCACCCTACCTTTGTTCTCCTTGTCTCTTAGGGCCTCCCTGTGGTTGTCGCCCTCTAAGCAGTCCCTCTTGACTACTTTGGTCTAACACCTGTCTTCTACGTCTGGCTTTCTGTGTTGGTACTTAGTATAGTATGCTTCCTATCTTGAGGGTTATTTTAAATAGTGTGAATGGTGGGTTTTTGTGAGTGTCCTGGCAAGAGATGTTGCCCCCCCCTTTTTCAGGGAGACAAAGGACAGGGTGTCTCCAGGGATCATACATTTAAAAAAAGTGTCTGTGGGTTTGGGATGTGAGGAAAAGGAAGGCCTGTTACAAAGTTTGGTTCTTTTCATTTATATACTTTGTGTTTGATACTATTTTCTACTCCTTAAAGTTTCTTCTTAGTTGTCCTTATCATTTAGAATGGTTATGTGATGCTCTGTCAGATTTCTAGAGCAGTTTGGTAGATGGTTTAGTTGGAGACACTTTCTCTGGCTCTCACCTTTTGTGAGCGATTTTGTGATCTTAATTTTGTGTCTGAGTGTACAGATATGCTAACTTGTAATGGTAGTTGTCTTGTTTGCTCCTATAACAGTACTTGAACTATAATCTTATTTCAAAGAAAAAGAAATTGGTTTGTCTCACAGTTGTGGAAGCTCATAAGTCCAACGTAACAGTTCTGTCATCTGGTGAGGATAGGCATCCCTTAATTTTGAGTTGTTCTTCAGAATTATGGAGGGGAAGCTGCTTCTGTAAATTTCTGTAGTAACATGTATGCTAATCAGTACTAAATGAGTAGGTAGAGATTTTAATAGTATTTAATTATTGCATAGTATGTGGTATGGTGTGTGTGTAGGACCTGTGGTATATGTGTGTGTGCTTATGTGGCACCCACATGTGTGCCTTTGTAGTCCAGAGGAGACACTGGGTGTCCCTCACTCAACTGTTTTTCCTGGAGATGGAGTTTCTTACCGATTTCACAGCTGGACATTTTTCATTACCCCTAATGATTGTCTGGTTTCTGCTCCCCACTGTGGCCACACTGTTTACATAGGTGCTGGGTCTCAAGCCCTCTTGGGTCCTCATACTTGAATAGGAAGTGCACTTAATCACAGCCTTCTCCAGCCCCACAATTTATTATAAATAAATTGGTGAGAGCCCACAAAATTTGCTGCTTTATGATTTATCCTGAACTTAGGGCAGAAAATCCACATACCTTTCTTTTATAAACTTTAAAAACATATATATATATATTTAATATATATATTATAAATATATATATATATATTTTTTTTGAGACAGAATCTTACTATGTAGCCCAGGCTGACCTTGAATTTCTGCTTCAGCCTTTTGGGATTATAGGTATATCGTCACCTTACTCAGGAGTACATATTTATTTTATTTTATTTTTTTGTGTGTATGTACTATGCATGTATGTGTGTATATGTGTAGGCACAGGTGTGTGGGCTAGAGGTTGGGTGTCTTACTCAGTGGCTCTATTCTTTATTTTATTGGATCAGATTCTCTTCCCTGAGCCCACAACTCACTGATGGTGCTAGTCTAGCAAGCTCGATGACCCAGGAATTCTCTGTCTCCACATTCAGCGTGCTGGGATCTTAGACCCCACACCCACCTGGCATTTACGTGAGTGCTGAAAATCTGAACTCTACTTCTCACATTTATGCACCAAGCAAGTCACCACCTGAGCTGTCTCCCAGGCACATGGCCCTGTTCATTTTGTTGATTATTTCAAAAATACCTCTTGGCACTGTGATCAAGATTAGCTTGTATGTGGTGTGGTGGGCTGAAGGACCGTCTCAGAGTTTTACCATCTTGAGGTGAGTAATGTTTAAAGTATAGTTGTTGGGAAAATGTGGTGCTCTGAAATCCAAAGGACTCTTCCTCTCTCTACTCATCCCCCACTTTCTACCCCTCCTGCCTGCAGCTGCATTTCCTGCTGTGCTGAGAGGAAGCAATGCTGCCTTTCCATTGTGGTTTTGTTGCTTAGCTGCCTACTTCCTACCAGATTTTTATGTGCTGGTTGGCTTCAAAGTATATGTATCATTATCCTTTAGCATTATTTAAGGGTTAGCAGCTGTCCTCTTAGCCTGAGCCCTATACCTCAATGCCAGTATATATTCTGAGAAGCTTTTTGGGTGTATTTTGAAGCTGTTTCAACCCATATGACTTAACGTTTATCTTGAATGTTCCATGAGTCACAGGAATTTAAAAACCCTATCCTTGAAGGCTCTCAGCTTGCCATGAGTTGGTCTGGGGTGTCAGTGTCTGCAGGAACGGACAAGCACCTGAACCTTTGTGTCTGAAAAAGGACATGACATTGTGGCTGATGAGGTGCAGGGATGGCTGGGAAACGCCTGACTTTTCAAGTGAATCAAGAAAGGAAGGACACTGTTAAGAAATCACTAAGTGAAAGGCTTGTCAAGACCCTGCTGCTGCATTAGCCTCTCGGCCCAGTGAGGGGGAGTTCAAGTTGGTATCAAGTCTAGAATAAGACTTGGGGTCACTTTGAAAGCTGCCAGAGTAGTGAGAAGTGGCTGCTAGATTTGGCATTCAGTATTGATGGACAAGGTCAGAGAAAGGAAGTGGCTGGCTTGTAAGCCCTTGAGAGTCCCATCTTTTCAGTCCAAAGGGCAGAAAGTATATAGACCATTCATGAAACAGTGGAAAGAAAGGGATTTTGGAGCCAGACGGTCTCATCACACTATACTTTCAAGATAAGTTGCTATGTGTAGGTGGCTTTGAATTCTGTCCACTTGGGGCTTCCTTCTTCTTACTACCCAGTTCCAGGGCAGCCATTCTGCTGGAAGAAGGGTGGTGCTGTTAGATTTTGTGCCAGTTCTACTTTCACATGCTGGCTATGTGGTCTTGAGAGAGTCATGTGACCTTTCTGAACCACCGCCTGGGCACAGCATTCTTGACCTCACTCAGGTGGGCTCTTAATAGATGCCTCTAGCACAGTGTGTGGTGCCTGGTGAGCATTTTATACATTTGACAAAGCCTGATAAGAATCGTTCATCTTCTTTGCTTCCAATTTTAGTCAGGCTTTTGGTAGAAAAGAAATTCCATGAGTGAGCTGTATCTTACTGAAGTTTCTATAGTAATGGGCAAGTCCGAAATTGCCTCTAGATGAGCATCTGGTCAATGTCAACTCTTGAGGAAAATCTTTAAAAAAATAGTGGCCTGGTAAAATCATATGGGGAATCCTCCTGGTTTTCTTTTATATTATATAGCTAATGATCAGCTGCTACAAAATTTACTCTTTTATGTAAGAAAAACAAGAGAGCAAAACCTCACAAGTAAATTTGAGATACATAACTGTTGCAGTCAGCTCCTCATTGTTAGGACAAACATCCAAGCAGACACAGCTTCTGGGAGGAAAGGGTTTCTGTCCAGGGGAAAAGCATCAATGGTGGAAGAAGCCAGCTAGCTCCCTTTCATGGATCCAAGCAGAGAGACAGCACCAACAGCCAACATCACAAAACCATCAGCAAGCACCAACCACCAGAGCTCCAGCTGCTCTCCACACACTTAGCAGAATAGCTAGATTTAAGATCCACCCCAAAACACCTTAGGGCTGGACACCAAGATCTGCCCCCCAGTGACATGTACCCCTTGTATGCTAGGGTCTCAAGTAGGGAGTTTAATCAAAAAGACTGAGTCTGTGGGGCCATATATTCACACTATCACAATAACTACTTACATTAGGAGCTATGCTGAATGTAATTCCGTACAAGTATTAGCTTTTTTTTTTTACTTAAAAGATTGTAATCCGTCTTAAAATACATCAAAGCTTTAACACACTTTTTTCAGTGCTCTTCTTTCGTATCTGCAGTGACATGCCAGTTCAGCCATCATTAGTTTGCAGACATACAATGCTTGGTTATTCCTCATTCACCCATGCTTATCTCAGGGACCTCATGTTCTTAGGTGCTGCTTTCTGGAAATTGTTCATGACCTGGGGGCCGTGGGCTGCCTTGATTTGTCTTTCTGCAGCTAGCCCCAGCCTTGTCTGTCTGTTTGCTTCTTTCATGGAGAGGTTGAGGCAGTAGAAATTTAGGGTCTGTGCCCTGGAGATGCTGTCCAGGCAGCAGTGTGATCGTCCCATGGGGTCTGCCTTTAGATTTAGCCTGGGGAAGATTGTGGGGGAGAGAAGGCTTCCAAGAACATCGGCTCAGAGGGCCACAGCATCTTAGAGAAGAGAATTGCAGATGAGAGAAGCTTAGTATAGGTGGACCTGGAGGTTAGGAACCAGAAAGGTAGCTAGGCCCAAGTAGCTAATGTTTGGACCTAGAATTCACTATGAAGTCTCAGGCTGATCTCGGACTCACAGTGATCCTCCTCCGAGTGCTGGGATTAAATGTGTGGGGTGTGCAGGGGGGAGGGAAGGAAAGAGAAGAGAGAATGGGCATGCTAACACACATGGGATGTATGTGCCACTTTGCATCTGGCTTTGCATGGGTACTGGGGGTGCACACATAGGCCGTTAGGCTTTACAGGCAAGCACCTTAACCTGGAGCTATCTCTCCAGCCCCCAAATTGTGATTTTTGAGACAGAAGCTTCATTATGGCTTTGAATGGCTGCTGTTAGGCAGTTTCAGGACAGTTGATGATGCTTTTTCCTCAGGGGATAAGTGCATTTCCTTTGAGCTTTGGTTTACTATGGTGTTTCCCCTGGTACACTGCCAGGAATCTACTGTCACAGGTGTTTTATTCCACCAAAAGCAAGTTGACATCAAATATTTTGAAAGCTAAAATGGCAGAGCTGTTGCCGTTACTGCTGCTTTCTACCAGGATTTCTCCCATTTGCTTTTATAGTAGCTTTCATCCTCCTGACCTCTGCCTCTATTCTGCTTCCTGCAGGCGCTAACAGGATCCTGTTATGTCATCTCTTCAGTAGCACAGTGCCAGATGCTTGGACATTCCTCTAGGCCCAGGCTGGCTGGTAGCATGCTTTCTCTCACTGCCATCACTGGCCTTCTGTCAGGCCCTGGTTCTTCCCTTGTTTCCACCTGCTGGGCAGTTCTGCCTGTACACCCGTCTGCCATCTCATAGGCACCATTGTCATTGCACTTAGTTGCTGTAGTCTTTGGTAAGTGTTAGTGAGGGCTCACCACCATGTCCCTCTCTTTATTTATCACAGTGCCTGGCACATACCCGACTTCAGCCTAGTTCATTCTAGTGCCTCGTTCTGTTGCTGCTTCTTAATTGTCCCAAAGAGTTTTATTCGGTGTATCTATTTCTGATTGTCTCCAAGCCCCTCTGCAGTGTCTATTCTAACTTTGTAATATTTTTTACTGTAACCAATTGTTGATCTTTTCCAACAGAAAATAATTATTAGTTCTTGCTACCTCACCTGGTGAGTGCCAAGTAAAGGTTTGTTGAACAGAAAGATTAACTTTTAGAAAAATAGCTGTTAAATTAAAAGCAATTAGAGTCCTGGTAGCAGAAAGGCTCATTAGTTTCTCTCCTTCCTCAACTCTTCCTTTCTCTCTTTAGACAGCTCATCTTTACTATGATAGTATGACGTGCTTGCTGTGCTATCATGAGCTGTCCACACACAGGAAAGGAAGGCTGTTGAGTAATTTCAAGTTTTGATTATGAAAGATTAGTCAGTATGAC
Organism: Zapus hudsonius; assembly: GCA_004024765.1. Lineage (NCBI taxonomy): Eukaryota > Metazoa > Chordata > Mammalia > Rodentia > Dipodidae > Zapus > Zapus hudsonius. The sequence continues at coordinate 44,421 of PVHP010004523.1, read as the reverse complement.
AAATCTGTGAAACACAGGTGATTAAAGCTGCTAATAAAATTCAGTCTTGTGAAATTGTTTGTCATCCAGAAGAGCCATCATCCTGACACTTTCAGATCGGATAGGAGTATGTAGGTTTCTTTTGGGACCAGGACTGTTGATTCACTACACCAGTAACAGCTGCTCCCCAATTTCAGCAAGGAGGCCACTGAACTGTGTTATCACAAGGTTCCAAAGAACCCAGGAATGTGCATCATTGCTGAAAATTACCTGTCAGGTCTTAACTAAGGAGTTTCTCTTTGGTCTTTTTTCCTCCTTTGCTATTACTAATTGTTGTCGCATATGATGTATCACAGTATAGTATTGGGAAATATTTAGTAATCTCTGGAAAAGAGACAGGCCTGGAGTAGTCTGAAGGTAGGTAGTAAATAGACAGTGTTTGATTAAACATGCTGACGAGTTCACACAGCAGATAATGTGCTTCCTGTCCTACCCCTGGCACTCCTTTGAGTTGCTCACAGCCAGGGTCCTGTGTTTGAAATCCGTGACTCAGGTGGAAACATGTCTGTAAAGGGAAAAAGCTGCCATTTTCCAGGCGCTCCTTATCATGTAGGGTTCAATTATATCATTTTTTTCTCCTTCATGTAAATTCTTGTCTCCTTTAACCTAGCTGCGCACACTCAGTTTTCCAGGAATGTTGTGAATTAATATTTGCTGGCCCCCTACTGTGTGACTGGCGGTGCTCTGTGAGGTTCAGGGCAGCACCATATTCCTCACAAGACAAGGGATCAACAGCACTTGCGGTGGTGTTCCCCCAAGAAAGGAAAGCCGCTTTTATGGTTTTTAATTTAAGTTGCTAACGTACGTTTTCCTAAAGGCAGGGATACTTTAAGCTCTTAAGGTTTCACATGTGTATGGGTCTCTATAATTGATTGAGCAGTTTCTGACTGGAATCTGACTTAGAGTCTTGAACTCTTGAGCACTGGGCCTGGTCTGAGGGATAAAACTAATTTAGTTGTGCTGTGTTAGGAAAGAAATGCCTTTAGTCTGTACTAAAAGTAACTCACATAGGCTAAAATGAAAAAAGCAGTGGATGTCTTTTCTTATATGGGCAATTAGGATCAGTTTGAATTGAACAGAATTGTTAATCCCTGTTTCTGGGAGATGACTTCTAAGTGCTTTGTGATTTGTAGAATGAAAGCAATAGAATAATGATTTGCAGAAGGTGTTTTTGTGTGGTCTTTTTTTTTTCTTATTTTTTTTTTTAACAAGCTGTGGATCTGTCTTAATATAATCCCCTGGGCTTTGGAGCGCTCTGACTTGGACTCAAGCTCTGTTTTCTTGCACATCCGCTCATCACCTTTTCTTGCCCCCTTTTGCTTTTCCCTTGCTTTTCAGGCACCAAAATGTGTTGGTGCCCTTGGGAAACAAAGTGAACCTCTTTCAGTGATAAATTGGGCCTATGCCATGAGGTGGTTCTGCAGACTCCGTGAGATGGTACTCTCCAAGTAAATAGTTGTTGCGCCCTCTCTCTTTGGTCACACTGTGGCCCTCTAACTAAGGTAGAGCACATGACTTGCTGATAGTCCAGGGAATGAAAGTGCTAACGGTCAGCCCCATGACTTACTCCACGAGTGTCTTACAGTGGACCCTCAGACAAACCAGACAGTCTTATCTTTCCTTCCTCACACACAATCGATGTTCAGCAAGTAAACATACATGTTAATAAAGACAATAGCTCCCAAGTGTTATTTTTGCTTTTGTCAAGTTACAGTGTGGATAACCCCTAAGGAAAAACATTTATGAAGACATTTTATATAGTAAATAAATGAAAACATTCATTTCTTTTTTTAAAATTTTATTCATTTTTTCAAGCAGATACAGAGATTGAGACAGAGAGAGATAGATAGAGAGAGAGAGAGAGAGAGAGAGAGAGAGAGAGAGAGAGAGGAGAGAGAGAGAGAGAGAGCACCAGAGCCACCACTTTGTGGGTCTGGCATATGTGGGTCCTGGGAACTGAACCCTGGGCCTTAGGCACTGGAGGCAAGTGCCTTAACCGCTGAGCCATCTCGCCAGCCTGAAAACATTCATTTCTATGTAGGAGTCCTGAAATATCATTTGATTCTAAGTGTTTTTTAAAAAACTGCTTTTATGACAATTCAGTGTAGTTTATGCAGCACAAAGCCAAACCTCCTTCTGTGCCTCAGCCCCAACCCTCTCATCTCACGGGGTCTTGCTGTGTCACCTAGGTGGCCTGGAGTTAGTTCTTGATCCTCTGCCTTAGCTTTCCAAGGAGTATTGGGACTCCAAGCATGTGCTGCCATGTTCAGCAGGAAATTCCAGTGGGTCCTATAAGCACAGAAGACCCTGTAAATCTTCCATTCACAGGACACTCATGCTCTTTCTTTCTTATGTCTGTTGGAGATCTCTGCCCATTATCTTACACCAGAGGGACGAGGAAGAGGTGACGCTTTTGGACATGACAGTCGTATTGCAGCCCCAGGCCTGAGTTTCCTGAGAGGATAGAAAGTACTCCCAGGGCCTCACTAGGTCATGTGAGGTTTTTTTCTTGGCTTGAAAAAGTGATTTATTATCATCTCAATGTTCCCCTGCCCCACCATCATAATTCAAAGCCCACATTATTATATGCCTCTAATTTATCATATAAACCTGGACCGCTTTCCAAATATGGTAGAATTTGAAACTGCATTTTGACCTTGGTGTCTGCAACTGTGATTGTTTTCAAGCTTACTGAGGAGACAGGAATGTTAGCACTCAAATGGGAAAATACATGTTCGAAGAAATCTTAGCCTTCTCATTTTGCGCTGTCAGCATAAACAGTCCTTTCCTTACATTGAAGGAAGGAAACAAGCTGGTTCAGAAAATCTTCCTAAGTTTCAGTCCTTTCCTTTCTCTCTTTCTGTAGTTAATCATCATAATAAAGGCTGCAGCCAACATTTGAATACTTATGAGCCAAATATTGAACTGGATGCCCAACCCTTAATTACCTGCATTAGTTATTGTTCCTATCACTTTAGATTCACAATGAACCTGAGCTTATTGGGGGGGGGTAGAAGGGAGAGACAAGAGACAAACAGATTCACCCACGGCCAGAGAGTTCAGAGCAGTGATACTTTAGGCTTTTGGCAACAACTAAGTTATTTTGATTTTATAGTAGATATTTTTCACTCTTAAAGTATCATAGACTCCATGTTAATGCTTCTAATTAGATTAATGGTATTTTATTTTGTCTTCTTCCTTTAAGTTTTCAGCTTTGATTTCTAATATGGTAAATTTTAACTGAATCTACCTGATCAAAAAAAAGTTCTTTGGTGTTTTCAGATTTTATGAGTATCAAAAGGTTGAGATTCACAGCCTAGGGTTTGTATCTTTTCTTAAAGCATTGGCTAAGGGCCCTTGTGAAATTCATTTTTCTGATTCTCAGTGCCCTTATTTGAAAAATGGAGCAAGTCTTAGTAACTAATAAGGGTTGTGAGGATTAAAAAAAAATATACATGCCAAGTGTTTTCAGAGAGCTGAGAGTTATTTTGAAGCATACATATCTACAAATGAATAAAAATGTTTTTCCGGGCTGCCATTTAAAGGTGCTTGCTTTCAAAATTGTCCAGCTTTGGTTCAGTTCCCACATAAGGCTGGCTGCATGTGGCACCATGGATCTGGGTCTGGGATGTACCTAGGACAATGGGAAGTGGAGCCAGCTGAATCTGAAGCTTGCAGGCTACCTAGTCTGAAGTTTCTTTGCAGTCTGGCAAGAGAACCTTTCTCAAAGAAATTGGAGCACAGACACCTACCTCAAAGTTGTCCTCCGACCTCTGTGCGCGCGCGCGTGCACACACACACATACACACACACAAATTAAGAAGTATGGCTGTAGAGGATATGAAGAGTCCTCACTGGTGTAGTGAGTGGAGTGAAGCCCCTCGCCCAAAGGCATAGATAGACGAAAGCTGGCTTTGGGGCTCTGTCAAAGCCCTTCCAAGCTCTATGCTATTGAGTTGGGCCCAGCTTATCTTGAGAGAAGTGCCATCCAATCTTGAATCTGTACCTTAATCTTTGGTCACCTGAGGTTTCTTTTGGGGGCCTTCTAAGCAAGTACCAGCAGGTTCTGACCTGGGTTAGTTCAGGCTGACTGCGGAGGCTGCATAGCCCAGGGCAGTTAGGGCTGAGGACTGAAAGCTGGTTGGTTACCAAGGGAGTGTCTGTTATGATCTCTTTGGACTAGAGTTGTTTTCCTTCAGCTTTTTAAAATAAATAGCTGCTTTCCTCCTCCTCGGCTTCCTGTCCACACTGTCTACCCACACACGCCTCTCTGTTCATCTCTCCCTTTGTTTTCTCACATGTCACACACTCTGCTCCTCTGTCTCCTCATTTCATGTGGCTTACAGTAAGGAAGTGTGAGTGCCAAAGAGTGAAGCCCCTTTAGAGCTAATGTTGGCCTGAGTGAGAACTATAGCTAATTTGGTCTTCTGGTGCTGCCTTCTTTTATGGATCCATGCTTGTCTGGTTGCCTGTTTCTTGGCAGCTAAGGAAGATCTTGCTCAAGCAGGTGGAGAAGGGAGACAGGACACCTGCCTTCTGCTTCAGACATGGACTTGGGGAGCTTGGCACCTGAGATCTTAGCAGAGGGATGTTCCTTTTCACTCCTCTCTTCCCTGTTGGTGGCTTCACTAGGGTTTACAGGTGCATGTGTGCAAGTGTCTAATAAGACCCAGTTCCATAAATATGTCATGGTTTTCATGTGACTGGACCATGTTGAGCTCTTCATGGGGGCTTGTATTTCATTATAATAATAGGTTTTATTTAACTCATTATAACCAAAGCAAACATCATTAGAGCATTTTAAGGATGTTATTAGTACTAATCAGGTGTTTTCATTTGTCTGTTTTAAATCCAGTGCAAACTGTATGTCTACTGCACTGTTCTCTTTCTTGGGACCTCCTACCTCCCAAGTGCTTAATGCCACATACAGCCAGAACAGAGTTAGAGAATTTGATCTCTTTATTACTAAATAAAAATATTTTTAGTTAATTTTGTTTAACTTGCTGAATTTCAGATACTAGATTTACAAGCCTGGTCCTTTGACCAGCAAGGAGGGAGGGGCTCTTGTGCTGGGGAGAAATGGGCCCGAGCTTGCTGTGTCTTCTGTGGATGGTACTACTTGAGGAGTAGGTGGTGCCTGGGACCTCACTGCCATATTCTTACCCAGTGAGCTTTACTTTTCCCTAGAAGAGGCTGCCCACTGCTTTCCTCACTTGATGACATAAGTTTCTCTGTAAAAACCCGAGATTTCTAGTCTAAGTGTTGCTAAAACAGAGACAATTAATTGAACCCATGTTGGTTAGCAACTACCATGGGTAAACGAAACATTTTGTTTTTTTTTGTATTCACTCTTTCCCCTCAGAACAGTTTGATTATGAGGGTCTAACATAGAACATGTGTAAATGCTTGGTCAGGAATCAGAGTGTGATGTGAAGCATGTAGTCCACATATCAGAAGTAGGCATTTCAAGGCTGGGTAATTAAAGACTTCTTGAAAGGAACAAATATTCCCAACTTCTAATTAGAGAAGGTCTGCAGTGCAAGTGACTGCAAATTACAAGAGTTCAGCCGGGAAAGGAGATTGAGTGCCAGGATCCAGCAGCCTTCTTCATTCCTTCTTTTTCCAAAGAATTCCTTTTCTGCTAAGCATAATAGAGGGATTAGAGAAGCTGTCTAGGAGCAAAGCAGCTGACAAAGGAATAAAGCTTCCAAATGTCATTTCAGTATCCGTGTGTCTTGTTTGGTACAAGAAGTAGGCTTGGTTATTAATCTTTGCAGCAACCTGAAGACGATGGGATATATACTAAGGAGGAAAACTACTTTCACTGATTCTAGTGAAGAAACACTTTTGGAGGCACGTGGGAAACTTGTGCTGGAGATACTAATTACTCCACCCCTTGCCTCAGAGAAGCAGAAGTACTTGCAGTGTCTTTAGCTTATTGATGTGTCTGTCGCCCACATTGTAGTGTATTTTCTATCTAGTATTGTTCAAAGGAGCAGCTACAGCCTGAGACTTTGGTGTAAAATCAAGTGCCCCTAGCATTTCATAGGGTGTCCCAGAGAATATTGTTGTGCTCATTTGGCTTCTGAAGAATAGTCTAAAGTCTAGTACGTGGATCTGTTCTGAGCAGGTAAGTACCCTAAAAAGATTACAACTTACACACCTTGAAAAAAATGTATGGATGTGTATCTATGTGTGAATATGGGGAGATAATCTGCTTCTGGTGCTTGCCTTTGAAAACAAGCCAAACGAAAACCTCTTCTGCTGTGGGATTGAATCAGAATGGTTACCTAGCAGGTGGTTTAATTTGTCCATGTAATTTCTGTTTATCCCTCCCTGACTCTGAACTTCCAGTAGAAGGAGACTGGTTTTAGAAATAATGAAAAGACACTTCCAGGGTCAGCAGCATGATCTCACAGAGGGGGAAGGTTGTCAGAATTGTGCACCCAGATATGTTATTTGCTGACATAAGCTATCCACTCCTTTACCTTTCCATTTCACTTCTTTTGGCTTTGGTTTTTCGGCTGATCTCCAGGACCCACAGCTTGGTAGTAACACTCCTATCAGTGGCAGGGAGTGAGTGAGGTGGCATTTCTTTTTCTGTTGGTGTATGTGCCATTTGTACCTTCTGTTGTACTGGGAAGTATGATGTCTTAATAAGCTAATTTGTAAGTAATTCATTGTTCTGCAGTTTTATGTTTGCACATTTGTATCAGGGGAAGGAACACGCAGTCAACAAAGAGACTGGAGAAACTGAAACTTGGAATCGATCATGTTAAGTAGGATGTGCCCTTCATAGGAAAGCTCTTGCACAGATATGAGGGTACTCTGGCTGTGACATTGTTGCCCCATTAGTTGCCAGGTTTGATTCAGCTGATCTCTCTGGCTAGGTGGGTGTTGCAGTCAGCTTTCTAGTTGCTGCACAGAAAGAACCCAAACAAAAGTGGCTTGTAGAGGAATGGGTTTATTTTGGCTTACGGACTCAAGGGGAGACTCCATCCTGGCAGGGAAAATGATGGCATGAGCAGAGGGCTGGACATCACCTCTGCCACAGCACTGCAAACAGCAGCAGGAAGGTGTGCCAAACACTGGCAAGGGGAAGCTGGCTTATAACCCCATAAGCCTGCCCCCAACAACACAGCTTCATCGAGGTTGTAAAACCCAAACTGCCATCAGCTGGAGGATCGATCTATCAGAACACATTCAATTGTTTGTGGGGGACACCTGTATCAAACTATGACAGTGGGTGTCCCCTTCCCCTCATCACTCTGTATGTGCCCCTCCTAAAGCTTTACCCTGTTGCTTGATAGTAGAGGATGAGCTTACCCAAACAGAGGAGGACTGGTCTTTGGCCAAGAACCTCCAAGCAAGCTCTCAAAGAATGCTGCTTTTTCTCCTTCCCAGACACATTTATTCAGGGGAGGGTAAGACACTCCAGTGAGTCTGATTCTCTCCTGCTTCAGAGCCCCAGATTTTGGTCATGCGTGAATGAAGGTATGGGAACTAGGAGAATTGCAGGGCAGGCAATAAGGTGGAAGACAGGAGGGAGGGACAGGAGTAGTAAGAGAGAGGGAGGTCGCCTGGAGTGGTGGCAGACTTCTTCAGCTTGGGAGGCAGAGGGAGAGGGATCGCTGTGGGTTTGAGGCCAGCCTAGAACTACAGAGTGAGTTCCAGATCAACCTGAGCTAGAGTAAGACCCTGCCTTGGAAAAAATGAAAAAAAAAAATGACCCAAAACAAACAAACACCAAAAAAGAGAAAGTGTTAGGGAAAAATTTTACCTGACTCAGACAGATACCTTTAAGTTTCATTTTATGCACCTAGTTTTTGAACTTCCTTAATGGATAAGCCTTCACAGCTGTCTAGACAGCTTGTGTCATGTTTCCTTATCTATTCAAGTTGGGTTTTTTGTTTGTTTGATACTGTATTTTGTCTGTTTGGTCCCAGAAGAGCCAGCATGAGGTGTCAGCTGCCACTCCACGACGTCTTGTCCTCCCAGGACAGGAGACATGGGTGCTGCAGCCGAGCCTGTGAACATTGACTGGCAGTGCCAGAGAGCAGTGCTTCCCTGAGCAGTCAGCGCTGCCATTGTGCTTTCCTTCTGAACCACCTCTTCCAGAGTGTAAGCTGGTTAGCACTAATTTATATTGAGATTGAAAATTTATGAAATACATAACGGATAAAAATTGAATTGAATTGAATTGAAAACCTGGTCTGAAAGATTTCTTTTTTTTTTGGTTAAAATCACTATATTGCAATTTACTTTATTTTTTATTATTATCTTTATTATTAATAATTAGATACACTGTATGAGCGAATAATGTGTGAAAACTGGACCACAGTTTGGAGTTTCTCAGGTTGTTTTTGCAGTGCCCCAGTTCGTTTTATTGACCAGTCCCCTTCTCAGTGATTCATGTTCTTATCTAAAAGGTGGCATTCATTACCTCATTAGTTCAAGTTTGCATTGGCTCATCTTGGCTGAGGAGGGAATGAATGTCACTCCTATTGTAACCTGCCTTTTCTCATGTTCTTACTCACTTAACACTCCACCCATTTTCTGATGATCACAGTTGGCAAGTTCATGCCTTGTGCCGGAAGTTACTTGGCATTAGAAAGTTCCAGGGTAAGGGAGGAGGGAAGGAAACAGGATGGTCTAGATGGTACATGGAGCCAGACACTGTGCCAGTACTTTCATGTGCAGGGTCAGTGTGAGATGCCATATTCTCATAGCTGCAGAGAGCACTGGAACACTGGAAGGTTAGCCAGACTAAGGTGCCTATCTGTGATCATAGAGCTTAGCTTGAAAGGTGCTGGGTTGGAATTGAAGGTTGTTCCACTGAACTTCACCAAGAGTTACCAACCATAGCCACATTTCACACCACTGTCACTGCTTGCCCTTGCCTCAGTCTGCTCATACAACCATGGCTAAGGAGGCCCAATCCTGTTTCTCCTGGTGCCAGGTTCTGACTATAGGGAACATGAGCAGCCTTACACAGCTGGAGTTATGCACCAAGGACAGAGCAGACCACAGGACAATGCCATTCTGTCTTCATTGTAAATGATAATAACAATAGCCAGCATTTACTGCGTGTTTGTGTATGCCAGAAGTTACAGAGTATACTTGTACTTATACTATGGTATTTAATCTTTAAAAATCAGTGCAGTTGAAGCAGGCATTATTTTATGTTTTTTAGATGATGAAACTGAAGCTTAGAGGTGTTGTAATTGCTTGAGATTTTCTAGAGCTAGTCAGGGGCAGAACTATGATTTGATTTTCTTGCTAAGCTTAACTGCCTTCCCAAATTTGTCTTTTACTGAGATGGTTAAATTACTTTTGCTTACTGGCCTCAAAACCCCCTTCTACCCCTTATAATACTTTTTCAAAGAAAATCTTTGTTTGAAATAAAGCTTTTGAAATGTGTTTTTGCTATTGTTCATACAAACACTGTTATTGTGCTGTCTGGGGGAGGCTGTGGAAATGCATTCCCTGGAGGACTTAGCAAAACAGTAGATAACCTGAAGTAAGAAAAATAGTCAGTGCCATCCAGAGGCCTCATCTAGCTAGCTCTGATGTGTGAAACACAGTGACATGGATTTCAGCAAGTGTGTGGCTCCTGGAAGCACTTTCTGAGTTATCTTTCTAGCCATCTTTCCACACGTAGAAACATTGCTAAGCTTTAGGCTAGAAGGCAATCTACCTCAAGCAGTTTTCCTTAGAGAAATTGGCAGAAACTAGGGAAGGTATTTTGCTGACTGTTTTGGGTTCAATCAGTTGGATGCTTCTAGAAAGCTCCCTCCGTCTTGTGGTGTAGAGTTAAGTTTCATCTTGGTGAGGTAAGGATTTTCTTGTTACTACTGGGGGTTTTCTCCTGTGCTTTGGAGGCGCCACTAAAGCACAGCTCTCGCCCTTCTCCATGTCCAGAAGTCAGCTCTGGGCTTGGACAACCTAGTGGCTGTTTCTGATAAGAATGAAGCAGGGTCCGTGGTTTTCATCCCCATGTAGTGCTCGGTTTTCTTTATTAATTAGAAAGGCTCAAAGAATGCCATTACTTTTTTCATTCCTGGGTGTTCATCTACACTGTGTTTACTTTTTGGTTATTTTATTTGCCTTTTCTCTTTGTGAAAGTGAATCTGTGTGCAGAGTAACTCAACAGTAAGTGCATTTTTATGTCTTCATGTTACTGTCAAATTCTGGAGCAGGTTGCTGGCCCATTTGTGGGAAATCACTGTGGAGGTCTGGGTTTTGCCCTTGTTCTGTAGAGCTAGCATTATGTAGACAGAGTTAAAGTCAAGCTGAATACTGGGGGAGAATGGACCTGGCACATTAGATTGGCTGCTCACTAGCTAGCTCTGGGTTAAAAGAAAGTCTTTGTTTTGAGGAGAGAAATTTATTGAGCGGGGAAGGGCTTGCTAGCATGAAAGGAGTGAATAACTGGGTTAAGTATGCCCCCTTTCCACCCACCAAGGTGTAGGGGTCTCACTCTACCAGGCCTTGGCTGACCTGGAATTCAGCCTGTAGCTCCAGGCTAGCCTCAAATTTACAGCATCTTCCTACCTCTGCCTCCCAAGTGCTGGGGTTAAAGGTGTGTATCATCATGGCTGGCATATATTTGTTTTGTTTATGCCTTACTGCAGGAAAAGTTTAAGGTGAATATTTACTGTCTAGAGTAACCTAATTAGGAGTGTGGGCAGCTGCTCCCTTTACTTTGTAAGTAGTAAGAAATGTTACCAAGCATGCTAACTTTGTGCTAGTAAGAATGACAAGATTTTGTCAAATGCTTTCTAAAAATTTTTAAAGTGAAAATATTATTTGTGTGTGAGAGAAGAGCACACATGTGAGAGAGAAGAACACACAGGGGGGGGGAATGAGAGTGCATGGGGGTATGCCAGGGCCTCTTGCCATTGCAAATAAACTCCAGATGCATGGACCACTTTGCACATCTGGCTTTATATGCTTATTGGGGAATTGAACCTGGGCCTGTATACTTCACAAGCAAGCACCTTTAACCTCTGAGCCATCCCTAAAGTGATTTTTTAAAAAATTCTGTTGCAGTCAGCTTTCTAATTGCTGCACAGAAAGAACCCAAGGAAAAGCGGCTTGTAGAGGAATGGGTTTATTTGGCTTACGGACTCGAGGGGAGACTCCATCCTGGCAGGGAAAACGATGGCATGAGCAGAGGGCTGGACATCGCCTCTGCCACAGCACTGCAAACAGCGGCAGGAAGGTGTGCCAAACACTGGCAAGGGGAAGCTGGCTTATAACCCCCAAAAGCCTGCCCCAACAACACAGCTCTAGTGAGGTTCTAATTCCCGAATTGCCATCAGCTGAGGATCAATCTATCAGAACACATTCAATTGTTTGTGGGGGACACCTGTATCAAACCATGACAAATTCTGAGCTAAAATTCTTAAAGGTTTTCTTGTAGACTTAATAGTAAAGGCACTTTGTTATGCAGAATCTGAAGTCATATGACAGGGACTAGGGAATAGATAATTATGTTTGAACATCGGAAGGGAAAGGCTGGCCTGTCTGCGTGTTCCTTTCATACGTTTATTCCCTGCCTACCAAGGCCCTATCCTTCATTACCCCAACACCAAGAGGAACTCTATCGGGAGAAGAGTCTACATTAATTCGTGCTTGGCTGCGAGTGTGGAAAGGATCAGAAGAATATCATCCCTAACACATTGAAGTTTCTGATCCTCTCTCCTCCTCTCCCTAGTATACTGTTCTGCCCTTGGAGTCAGTCAGCACAGGCCTTCTCCTGCTCTGTCAAATGCACTTGGGGTTGTTGGACAGGGCAGTTTGTACAAACAGGTACTCGTGTTTTCTGCTTGTGGTTGCTTTCATTATTTCACATCTGACCATAATGACTTCTGCTATATTGTTGTGCATGTAGGGAAACCCTATGGCTTGAGTACTCATTTATATAAGTTTCTCTATGTTAGTTTCCCTTCTTTATTAGCTATTCTTTCAGAAATATTTCCTTTTTTTTCCTTCTAAGCAGCATTAAAGTTTTTGCCACTGACTTAGACTCATCTGTATTTCTGAGGGGGAGACATGGAATTCACAGTGACTCGTATCCCCTCTCCGTAAGGTAGTAAATCTTTGCTTTGTCATTTAGGCTAAGGACTGACTGAAATGTTACATGATTTGATTGTAGCTATTCATAGCTTCCTTTTTGGACAGTAAGAAAGAACTATTAAAATACAGCTCAACATTTTTTCTTTCCGGGGAAATATTTGCATTGTGTCTTTGGAGCTTTTTTTAAAAAAATATTTTATTTATTTATGAGAGAGAGAGAGAGAGAGAGAGAGAGAGAGAGAGAGAGAGAGAGAGAGAATGAGAATGAGCGCACCAGGGCCTCCAGCCACTGCAAATGAACTCCAGACACATGCGCCCTCCTGTGCATCTGGCTTTATATGGGCACTAGGGAATCGAACTCTGGTCCTTCTGCATTGCAGGCAAATGCCTTAACTGCTAAGTCTTCTCTTCAGCCCTGGAGCTTTTAACTATAAGTACATATTTCGTAGTTGACTAAGAGAGGCATGAAGAAAGTCACCATTGTTGGGCATTTCTCCCTGCTGCACTCTCAAGAGGCTCTAGTAGTCTGCCCTCCCAGCTTCAGTGTAGAAAGCTCTTTGCTTTCTACCACCATGCTGATGTTGGTCACGTACCGAAGCTTTCTGGCCACAAAAAATAATATCCTGGTCCTTTCTGGTACTGGCCGTTTAGTTTTTGTTTTTGATAGTACTGGGATGAGGGAAGCCAGTTTCATTGTGTTGATGAAGTTTAAATTAAGCTCATTGGCGAGAAGAATTGAGTAGAAAGGTTGGCATGCTGTGTTTCCACCTATGTACTATGAGCAGGAAAATTAAAGATGCCATCTCTGTTGTAGTTACCTTCTCATTGCTGGGACAAATACCCAAGTAGAGACAGCTTATGGTGGGAGAAAAGGGTTTATTTCAGGCTTACAGTTTTGAGTAGAAGCTTCATCGTGGTGGAAGAAGCTGGCTTACTTCATCATACATCCTAAGTAGAGAGAGATTAGCAAGCAAGAGCTGACTGAACACACAGGGCTGGACTCAGTACTAAGGTCCACCCCAGTGGCCCCAGTGACACTCTTCCTCCAGCAGAGCTCCACTTTCAAAGACTACTAGGTGGGTCTAAGTAGGAAACTTAATCACAAACACTTGACTATGGGGACACTACATTCAAACCACTATATCCTCTCTGAATCAGAGACACCTGTGTTTTAGGAAGCCACAAAGAAGCTATGATCTTAACTAAATCATGGGATCCCAAGTGTACTTCTCAGACCCTCCTGCAAGATTTCAGGATAGGTGTTACTAAAAATTTAAGTGAACAGGGAATCTGGAAGCAGAGTAGATACCAGTTAGTTAATCTCCTTCCTGTAGCAGCCCGTAAAACCAGCACCTGCTCTAAAAAGTTGTTGAAGGTCAGAGGAACACGTGCGTTGTTAGTGACAAGACTGGACCCTAATTTGTGTCTTCTGAGTCTCAAGTCATTTTCACCACAGATGTGTCTTAATGATCAGAATGGCCACTATCACTGAGAAATGAATTATCCTACTCTGCTAAATACTTTGGATTTGGCTAGGTATTTATGGGACTTTCCTTAATATTCTCTGTTGTGAGTTTTTTTATTTAATATGCTGAGTACAGTGAATAGGGTTTGTTGGACTTCTGAGGTCTCATTCAACTCTTGAGATCACTTCAAAAGTATTTTTGCATAGCTTTGGGATAAGGGATAAGCAGGAGGGAACAGCTTTGCTGCGGAAAGTTTAGGTCATAAACTTTCAGCATTTAGTTCATATACTTAAGTGCCATTGAAATAACAATAACAACAACAATAATAATTAATACATTGATTTTTTTTTTGAGGTAGGGTCTCTGGTACAAACTGACCTGGGACTCACTCAGTAGCCCAGGCTGGCCTCAAGTTCTCAGCAATCCTATCTTAGCCTCCCAAGTGCTGGTATAAAAGGCATGATTCACCATGCCTGGGTTTCATTAAAATGATGATAATTAACAAGTCCCTTATACATTAAATCCATTATTTCAGACCATCCTCTTTTGGTAACCATAAGATAATTGTTACACATTTCAAAAATACTATAATCTGTGTTTCTATTTCTGTCCTTCTATAAAATTTGAGAAAACCATGTAATAAGTAATAAGCATGTAATAAGTAAATACTGTAGTGAGTAGATGAAATCTAAAGAAAAATAATATATTGTTTTTTGCAAATGGTAAAAGCCAAGTCTTAAATCCAGTCTGTAATTTGTATTCACTAAATTAGACATACAGTACTAGTAATAGTCCATTTACTACAGACTCCATGGCAAAAGAAAACTTTTAAAAGATGGTCTCTTATAGCAGTGGATAGTCATGGAGCCCCCTGTTCTTGGAAGATAAATGAGATATCTGCCTCATGGTTGTGGCTCATGATGCTGTCTTAGATCCTTTCTTTGAAGAAGAGTAAGGTGCTGTGGGACTCAACACGCCGACAGAACATTTTTTCTGAGCTTATATGGTTATATTGGCCAAAGTCATTGAAGCATAGAGGAGCTCTCCCAGGTTTCAGACTGACCATACACACACTTCTCTCTGATAACCTTAGCCCTGGTGAAGTAGATGGTCTGAAGAAAGGGAAACATGTTGGCCATTCTGCAATGTCAGGAATATCGGCATTAGAAATAATCATACACTCTCTCAAGTTAAACAGAAATTAATCTCTTGCTGCTACAAGAAGGTTGCCATTTTATTTTAGAATTCTTGTTTCAGTTTTCATTGGGCTGTAAAGGCTTGTTAAATTACACTAGGCATCTTTCTGTGTGAACAAAGTTTGTTTCCTTTGTTTTCCTTGGACATTTTTCTCTTAGAAAGAACTCTTATCTATTTTCCTCTGAAGGAGTCTTGCATGACACCATCTCCTTGGCATTTCCTTCAGGTTTGTGAATTTCCTAACTGAGAGGAAGGGGTTGTTTTTGAAGGGTTACAGTGTGTCTGAGCTTCCTTTCTTCCTCGCTCCCTCGCTCCCTCCCTCCCTCGCTCCCTCCCTCCCTCCCTCCCTCCCCTTCTCTCTTCCTCTCTCCCTTCCTTTCTTCCTCCCTCTTCCCCTCTCTCTGTCTCAGGCTGGGTCTCTCTAGCTCAGGCTGACCTCAGACTCAGGGTGTTCCTCCTTCTTCAGCCTCCTGAGTGCTGGGATTAAAGGCATGCACTACCATGCCCAGCTGTGAGCTTTTAAAAACTGCTTCCTTTTTTTTTTTTTTTTAAGATTTGGCTGTATTTCATTTAAGTCTTTAAAATATTTTCATGTTCTCATACTATGTAGGACCTTGAGATAGCTCCCACACCAACTGAGACATAGCATGAGCTGAGTAAAATAATTCATTCAAGTGATAGAGAGGCATTGTTAGAACAATGTACATTTTGTTTTAACATGTTGGTGTTAGGTGAAAAAAAAAAAAACCCACAAACTAGATTTAATCCAAAGACTACCTTTGAGTGTTTGAGACTGGGTCTTCTGTAGCCCAGGCTGGCCTCAAACTCACTGTAGCTGAAGTTGGCCTTGAATCCTTCTGCTTCCACCTCCTGAGTGCTGGGGTTATAGGCATCTTCTACCACACCCAGCTCAAAGAATCAGCTTTTATCTTTGGCACTGTCTCTGGGAACAAAATGTTTAGACAATGATAGAGTTTTAACATAAAACATCTGTGTTTCTAAAATTCACTTACTATAGAAATTAAAGGTGCCATGGGGTAATATTTTTCGTCTTTTTAATAAACAAAGCACTTCATGTTTAAGATTGCATAAATTAAAATTTTTTAATTGCATAAATTAAAATCTTATATATATCATGTTTTGCTTGAGCTTAGTCACCTAGCAATCATTCGTCTGGTGTTGTGTCTGACATCACTGGGTGCCAGATCTTGCACCAACACCGAGTTCATGCAGCGTGGTTATAGTTGGGACAGACAGAGCCATGGTGGCCACTGTTGGAGCTTCATAAACAGGCTTCTGTGGACTCTCTGAACAGTGCAGAACCTCGGCAGGTCGCTAGGCTGAGGCAACATACCTATCTTTGGCTAGAAAACTAGGATTAGGAGCCCTGTTGTTGGGATTACAAAATAAGTGGTAAAAAGGAAATGGACTTTGAGTTAAGTGGTCTGTAAAATGTGGTGCTATGATCCTGGTGATGATCTTTGATGTCAAGAATTGTGAATCTTAAAGTTCCATGAGCCCTTATAAAAAGAATTGTGAATTTTCAACTTAGAGTGTCATTTTAAATGTCTGGAAAAAGTCCTCAGGAATACAGTGTGTGGCAAAACGGCATACCTTGATGTGATAATGGTTAATGCACCCTTACATCAACTTGGCTGTGAGCCCCTGGCTGGCACAGGTAGCACAGTTGTTGGTGTCCCTTTCCCGCCCTTCCCCCCTCCCTGGCAGTGACTTGAAATCCTAGGATTTAGAGCGCCAGAGGAGTTCTCAAAAGAGGCACTTCTGAATAGAACCTCTGTCCAGCCCAGGCCCTCATGCTCCCATTCAGCCCTGAGTACAGAAGTACTTTTGATACCATCTGCTGAGTTGTCAGCTCTCGTGGAGGTAAAACGGCTAAAGTGGCACAGGGGGAGATTATTAAGGGCACAGCCATCTAAATGGGAGCTCTTTAACAAAAGTCAGGCAATAAATGAAATTTCCTCATTCTAAATTACTGTGAAGGAACCTCCCCCCCAAGCACGTGGTACACAAAGCTGTACTGTTGTCTCGCTGTGGCTAGCAGAGGGCCCAGAGGCTCTCTGACTCAGTACAAATCCTCTCCTACTGGGCCTCTCTGTGCGCACCCTCTCTGTGTGGGTGTAATTGGAACTGGGAGAGGAGAGGATTATGGAAAGCAGTAGTCTGCCTTTCGCTGGTTTCCAGCAGCTGTTTTGGGTGGGTGGGGCCAGCCTGCAGTATGTGCAGTACTAGATTTGAGTGCCACCATGCATTTCGGAAAGGTGACATGTGATCATCCTTTGATAGGAAGCTTGATGTGAAGATTTCAAGGCCAGAACAGCCTAGAGGCAAAGCATCAGACTGCGTTCTTAAATATATCTGCTGCTGCTCTTTCCCGAGAAGACACCTGGGAGCCTAAATCCACTCTACCTTTATCACCAGAGCTCCAGGAAAGAATCTTCTAGGGACATAAGAAGCATAACTTCCATGGCATGTACTGTTACCTCTAGCAAGTGGATAGAGGCTTCTGTCAGGGCTGCCGTCCAGTGGGATGGGAGGTTCTTAGCAGAACCATTTTGCGTAGTAAAAGCCCAATCTATTTGTTAGTATACCTGTTTTACAAGTCACAGACAGGCCAGGTGACTTGATAAATACTTTATGTGTATTCTTGTGTGCTCTACTTTGATGATTGTTTCTTTTTGTAGGGTTTTGATGGCCAAGTTGGTGAGCTTATAAAATAAGTTGTTACCCAGTTAATTTGTTCTTGATTGGAAAATTGCCAGAGTTATTACCAGAATTCTAGTATTCTAACAAAAGGAATTGGGAGTGAAATAAAAGTTTTCAGAAGATATTAAATTTTGCAAGTTCTGGCTAGGCCTTAGCATTCATGGATGCTCGACCACATTGCAGCTCATTAAAATGAACAGAAAACATTAAGGTTATTGTTAGAAGCAAAGGAGAGAGTCACATAGAATTCTGGTGTGAATGCTTCTGTAAAAGGGTTATTTTTTAATTTTAGAAATTCACTTTGACCTGAAAAGAACTCTCCTGATGTATTTACAATATAATATGACTTGAAATGACAGTGAGGTTGACAATGGCCGAAACACAAGTGTGCCCAGCCCAAGGCTTTGGACTTGAGCGCTGAGGTGTGTTAGTCTCATTGTCTGAGTACACAGGTATTGTCACAGCTTTTTTTCCTTTGTCACGTGGAACTATTGGGACATGGCTTTACATATGTGGATAATCAGTTTGGGTTTGGTGCTCCTTAAAGAGGGTTTCTTTTCAAAAAAAAATATATACACACACACACAAACACACACAGGATAACAGGGTATACTGTTTGATCCTGTCGCCTGCTCACGTTTTCCCGTGGCCCTCCTCAGTGGGGTCATGGTAGTCACTGTGGGCTCATGAAGGCCTCAGTCAGTCCCTGTGGGGTAGCTGGGAACCTTGCCTCAGTATATTCCTGCCTACTCTGTGGCTCCTACAATCTTTCCACCCTCTTCTGTAATGTTCCCTGAGCCATGCAGGCCTGTTGGCAGAGTGATTTAGTGTTGAGCTCTCTCTAGTCTCTGGCTTTCTGCTTTAATAGGTTTTGATTGATCATTGTGTCTGTCACAGTCACCCTGAAACCGCTTTTTAGGCTAGCAGTAAGAGCAGTGTTCATGTTGCTGCTTCCTCTGCAATTTCTCCTGGGCCCAGCAGATGTGGTAGAGGTGGCACGTCTTGTGGTGAGCACTCAGCTATCTGCTTGTCTTATCGATGGTTCTTGACTCTCCTCCATTTTCCCTGCCATGTGTAAGATGTTACAGATTCTCCAACCAAGAGTGAAAGCCTCTTGGGTTAAAGAGGCTATGCAAAGTTATTTGAGGAACTTTTTAGTGTACAAGCCCACTTTTCTTCTTCAGAGAGCAGAGGGGGCTTTTCTCTGACGTCTGAGTTTCCTGACAATGGGGTTCTGACTTGGTTTCCAGGTCCAGATATGAGTTCTCCAGTGAATGGGCCTCATGTCCAATCAGAGAACAGTCGGTTACCTGCTGAGGCTGTGAGCCACTGTTGCACAAGTGTGTACTTGATTCCGTGGTCTGCAGGGGTGACTTGGACTGCAGGGGTCTTGCAGCAGCTCCACAGGGTTGTCCAGCACTGGGAGGGCGCTTTGGGAGCAGCTTTCCCTTTTGCTTCCCGTTTGGTATCCCCTGACCATAGCCTGTGGTGTCTTTAGCAGTAGCTCTGGCAGGTAATCAAGTGTTTTGGCAGTGGCCTTCATTGTTATGGGGATCTCATTGGTCTACCTGTCAGTAGCTCGCTGTGGGGGGCAATCCAATTCTGAGCCTGGGATTTACTGCCCAGAGTCCATGGTTTTAAGGTTAAGCTTTTTCTACCTTCTGTCCTGACTCCCCCCTCCCCGTTTATTGGTGATTATATCTTGTAGAATGCTAGCCAGAAGGGGCTTTCTATGTAAAGAGGGGTTTCTTAATACACTTAGAAATATTTTTTTCTCAAATAAGAGAACATTAACATTTTTAATAAAGCCATGTACTATACATGTGTATGCAATGAGCATAATATGTACTATTCATTTATAAAACGAGTGCTGTGTATAAAATGAGAGCTTTGCACTGTATTATCACATGAAGTATTTCTGAAAAATTGTACTCAAATTTAAACTTGTTATCAAATCAATACCATACTTTATTAGAAAGGCCATTATATTAGGCATCAAATGATTTGGGAATATAACCTTAGCTTTGGTACTATGTTCCTTGATAAATTTTTGTCCCTCAAGCTCAAATTTCCTTTGGTAAAGTGGGGTTGAGAACATTTTGTCCCCCCTCCCAGGCATGGTCATTGTTTCAGTGATGACACATACTTTTTAGCAATCTATATGCATCCATTGTTGAAAAGGCATATGGCTTCTGAGATACCATATCCACATGGATTGTATTTTTAATTGTATCTTAATGGCAGAAAATAGATTCGTTTACAGGGATAGCTTTGTTATCATGAAATAATTGTATTTGTTTTAAAGCTCTTAGATAATTTTTTTCTAATCTGAATTTGGAAAAATTCCCAACTTTCTGTTAAGTGTCAGTCATAATCTAGGGTAATATAGTAAAAACCCTGACCTCTTAAAGTTGTGATTCATTTACTTTCCTCATTTTTATTTGTATTTCCCTTTTCATTCTCTTTCATTTTTCTATAGCTTTTACATGATTTTAGATTAAAACATTTATTTTATGACTTAGTCAAACTTATAATCACTAATGCATTGTTGGACAACCTGCCATTATCTAATCTGTTGCAGTGCTGTGGAATCATATACCATTTCCATGAGGTATTTCCAAAAATGTTAATCAGAATCTAAGAAAACTTATAGCTGAGAGGAATAATCTATCAACACAAGCAACACAATGAATAGTCAGATAAATCAAAACTATGAGACGTTCGATCAAATACCTGGCTTAGTGTATTTTCTCATTTATGTGACTAACTGCCCAAACAAGAAGCAATGAAACTGCTTTTTGGATGCTGTGGCTTAGTATAAATCAGTACAGTTGTTCGACATAAAATTGGATTTCAGACTTTTTTCAATTGAATAGATAATTGAGGTAGATCTTGAATTTTCATAATCATTATTTATATATTTTTCCCTTTATTACTACTACAATTATGTCATCTACTTTAAGTATACGATTATCTTATATCATAGCTATAGTAACATTTTGATATTATAATGAGTCTGGGGCATTACGGTGTCTCTGTATTTCTGTATCTAATTAATGGGTATATGCTTTCTTCCTTTCCAGCAGAGCTTGATGTATTTCTTCCATATTTGACCCCAGTGGGCTTGGGAGATAGCTCAGCATCACTATATATGAGGCTAGAGAAACTGCTTTGATATGGTGTTGGATCAGGATTATTTTGGCCTAGAGTTTAAGAAAGGATTTAGTCCATCGTTCAAGGAAAGCGTGGTGGCAGGAGCACAGGATGGCTGGTGGCATCTGGAGTCAGGAGTTGGGGGGTAGTGAGGCCAGGCCATGAAACCTCTAGGCCTGCCCCTTGCTCGTAGGGCTTTCACAACTTCCCAAAACAGTGTCACCAGCGGGGGGACATAACCTTCAAACCATAGCAAGCAGTTTCTTCAAGAAGTCAGCACCACATGCTGGCAAAAGAGTGTCTACCGTGAGGGACTGTTTAGAATTGAGTTGAAAGACAAGTGTGTGAATGCAGCCCCAGGAGTGGATAATACCAAGATGGATGGTTTTCTTGGTTGAGATAATGGTCTGTGGTAACACTTGTTAATACTTCTTATTTCAAAAATGGATATCTTAATGTCTGTACTTCATTTTGAAGTGATTCAGTGGAGTAATACGTCCTATTAGAGAAATAAATAATGCCATAATGTTGAATCTGGATGGTAAGGAAGGAAGTAGATGTTTATTATAGCTAGGACAATACCTTTTACTTTTCTGTGTTTTAAATTTTCACAAAAATAGACAAGTAGAATTTCATTTCCAAGACCAGTACTCTACAGATCATCATAGAGCCACATGAATTCCTCTAAAGGTATTTCTTTGAAATACTGATCTTTTGCATGTTTTTGGCACACTTGTTTAATCTTCAGTAACAGGTTTCATGCTGTAGTTTAAAGCATGGGCCGCGGTCAAGTGTTGATGTTCTTGTTGGCCCAAGAACAGTCTCAAAGACCCACTTCGGTGCTTACTGATTTTCATGTGTCCCTACCCTCCTTCTTGCTCAGTAAATTGAATTAATTTGACTGCCTAGTCTCTGATGTAAAAATCTTTAACATTATAGAAAAATGAACTTAACCGGACTGATTTTTTTTTTTTTTTTTTTTTTTTTTTTTTTTTTTTTTTTTTTTTTTTTTTTGTGTGTGTGTGTGTGTGTGTGTGTCATTCTTGGCGATGTGAAGGCTGGTTGTGGACATACAGTTTTAGTGTGAAGGATACCACTGCTTTAGTAATTATCAGTCAGTAAATGGGTTTCTTAAAGTTGGATTTTGGAGGCCTATAGCAGCTCCTGACTCAGTCACTGAGACATGGCTTGGGTGTCTTTAAACTTACTTCACTACAGTATAAATATACATGTAAATTGAATTGATTGGTTAGTTTAAACCTCAAGCTTCTAATTTCCAGCTGGTTTTGGATTTAGAGCCTTATTATCTAAGAGTCGAGGGTTTAGACAGTTTTTTCTGTTTTATTTCAGAATTTTTCTTAAAAAATTTAAACATTGGGTTTTTCCTCCTAACTTGTTTCTAGCATTTACATCTTTGTGCTCATTTATTTTTATGCCTCCTGTACTAGGAAGTAGTATTTTTAAATTCTAGTTGTGTAGGCTGAAGTACGTGGCACTGGAGAGGCAAGTGGCCCAGTCTCGTGAAAAAAGCAGCAATGACTTCCTTGAGACTGTCTTGTTCATGATCATAGAGTTTGTGACATCTCTCATACGTGTGTTTATTCCAAAGCTTTGGTCTGTAATCTACTTTCATTGCGAGCCCTTGAATATGTCTATGGCAGCGCAGCTTGTTTGATGGTTCCTTGGGCTTTGATTGTATTATGAACTGCTTCCACCAGAATGGCCCTGGCACTTGCCTCTCAGAATTTAGAAAATATGCTTTGGTCATCTTTTGGTATGAACCCTTGTCTCAGCTTTGGAGATGCTGCTACCTCTGTTTTTATCAAACCGGAGTCCCAGTGGTAAGAGAGGAGAGCCCGGCCCTCTCCCAGACACAGAGAGGCATTCCCTTCAAGCTGGCATTGTGGTGGGATGTAAGGCAGTTTCAGCCTTTCATTAGACAGGAAATTTGGCTTAATAGTTGCTAATAACTGGGTTAGAATGAGCTATAATACACTGCTGCTCAGACCTGTTATGTTTTTAAAGAATATATTTATTTATTTGTAATGGGGGGAGAGAAAATGGGTACACAGGACCACTTGCACTTCAAATGAACTCCAGACGCACGTGCCACTTTTGTACATCTGGCTTTTTGTGGGTACTGGGGAATTGAACCCAGACTGGCAGGCTTTGCAAGCAAGCGTCTTTAACCACTGACCCAGCAACTCCCCCTTTTTCTCTTTCTCACCAATAAAACTGCTTTTTGGATGCTGTGGCTTAGTATAAATCAGCACAGTTGTTCAACATAAAATTGAATTTCAGACTTTTTTTTAGTTAAATAGATAATTGAGACAGATCTTGAATTTTCCTAATCATTGTTTATATAATTTTTCCTTTTTTACTACAATTACTTCATCTACTTCTTTAAGTATATGATTATCTTAAATCATAGCTATAGTAACATTTTGATATTATAACGAGTCTGGGGCATTATAGTGTCTCTCTCTGTATTTTTGTATCTAATTAGTGGGTATATGCTTTCTTCCTTTCCATCAGGGCTTGATGTATTTCTTCCATATTTGACCCCAGTGGGCTTGGGAGATAGCTCAGCATCACTATATACGAGGCTAGAGAAACTGCTTTGATACGGTGTTGGATTAGGATACAATCTGTTTTAAAGAACAATGAGTCCTATCCACAGTTGTAAAATACACACTGCTGCCTCCAATGTTAAGACTTTGGCTTCGATTTTGTGTGCTTCTTTATACCCCTGCCATTTTGGCTTTGCATGTTTTCTCCTTAACATTAAGTATTGAGTATAAACCGTACAATCTATTTTCCCCTGTATAGATGCCAATAATGAAGCAGCGCCTTTCTCATCTGCCCCTAAATAATAGAATATGGCAATGTGATGTTTCCCTCACTGAAGTAAGCAGTAGTGGAGAGGAGGATCAGGGGATCGGATTTCCACCACAAAGGGTGATTACAAAGAATGCTTTTCAAGCCAAAGGTTTCAGCGATGTGGTCTTTCTATTCATTTTTGGTGGTTCTTCTTAGCTGAAGGCATGAATGCATTTATTAACCTCTAGGTAAAAATGATTCTCCTCAATCAGCACAGGATGTCAGTGGTTCTTTAGGAAAAGCTTATTCAAATTCTTGTACTTTAAAGCCATAGTGCTATTTCCTTAGAGGCTAAGAGTCTGTAGTGGGCTTTGCTTTTCTTCTTATTCTCTCTCTCTCTCTCTGCTCCCCTCCTTCCCTCAAATGAAGGTCTTATGAGATGGGATTTTGCCGTATATCTCAAGTGGCCTCAATCTTGGGATCCTTTTGTTTCAGCCCCTCAATATGCTGGGATTCCAAATATCTCCACTACACACACCATACCATTTACTAAATTTTACAGTGTTAAGTGACATGGCTCCCCCCCCCTGCTGATTATAAAGTCTCAGGTTGATTGTTTCAGTGCTGTACCATTTATACAGAAAGTACATTTCCTTTCGATCAATGTCCACCGGTACCAGCTTGTTCTAGAGCTGTGACACAAGAGTATCATGGAGTCAAGCTGGCCTTGAACACCTGATATTCCTCCCTCTACCTCCCCAGTGCTGGAAGTACAGGCACAGTGCTGGGCTTCCTAGTTTGTTCTTCAGTTAACACATTGAAGGATTCATGGCTGGTAGAATTTCAAGAAGAAACTAACAGAAGATAATGAGAGTGGATAGGATGGGAGCATACTGAGAATTTTGTGGCATATACTTTTGTTGTTTATTTGAATCAGTTGGGTCTTTTGTATATTTGGGTATTAAGCTGTGGTAATAGTGTGTGGGCGTGATGCTCATTCCAAAAATGTTTTGAGTCATGATTTTCAGTTTTTTGATGGGGGTTGTGTATTTAAAGGAAAGTCTGGAAGGAAATAGTGGATGACAACAGCCCAACAGATGATGCGTACCAATGGTGTAGAGTTTTCTGGCTTTCATTACTTTGTATGGACGGATTTCATTTATGTCATTGGCTACTGTAGATTTCTACCACTTATTCTTTAGCAAAGTTTGGAAATAAGATATTAATATGCCTTCAAAGGTGATGATTTACAAATGATTTTAAGTCTAAATTTCACAAAATACTATTATCTATCTGTCTACCTGCCTATCTATCATCTGTCTGTCTATCTATCTATCTATCTATCTATCTATCTATCTATCTATCTATCATCTATCTATCTGTCATCTAGCCCAGGCTGACCTAGAATTCACTAAGTAGTCTCAGGATAGCCTTGAACTCATGGTAATTATCCTCCTTCTGTCTCCTGAGTGCTGGGAATAAAGGCATGCACCACCATGCCTAGCACATCCCTTTGTAACTGATGCTGGTCTTGAATTCATGAACCTGCATTCTCAGCCTCCCAAGTACCAAGATTGTAGGCATGCACTATAACACTTGGCCCATTCTGACTTTTAAAAAGTAGAATAGCAATATTACTGAGGAGCTGGGCGGGGGGTGGTGGTGGCTCTGGATAAAGTGCTTGACACTCAAGCTGCAGGACATGAATTTGATTTTCAGGCCCTACATTAAGCTGGAAGCCTTGGTGTATTTCTATAATTCCAGTATACTGAAACAAATGAGACTCATGTAAATAAATAATAAAAAAATTTAAAATTACTGTGCAAAAACTGTTGTAATGCAAACAGTGTGATTGGCCATTGCCGTCTTTCCTCCTAGCCTTAATCATAAGCAGACGTTGGACCTCCAAGTCCCTGGTATGTTCCTTACATGATCTTCAGTACATTGATTCCTGGGCTTTTGTCTTACATGACAGCCAGCTGCAGGACCTGAAATGGTTCCAATAGAGAATTCTGCAGGGCAGACAGTTGTCACCAGGTGGTGTCAAGATCCAGACAGTTGCTGCACACATGCACAGTTCCATGCCGTCTACTGTGTCCTGCTAGCTGTATAGATGCGACCTGATTGAGTTACTCAGGGACCACCAAAAGTGAAAGATTTACTTTTGTTTAACTAGAATTATATCTACTTTTGAAAAGTGATAAATTATTAGTCAAATATATTCTCATGTCCCATAAGAGGCATACCTTAATTTTATCATTTTTCAAGTTTTTCTCCAGTGTTAAGACAGACCATGAGCCTGTGCCAGTGTGGGGGGCATGATGGAAGTAGATTCAGTCGTAATGCTTATACATCTTCATTCTACAGTAGAGAGAGGATCTGATACTGCATTAGATAAGCAGAAAGGAGAGAGAGAAAAAGCCATTTTCTACCTTCTGGGTTACTGACTTGACTTGCTAGGGAGAAGTCTGCTAATCCACATAACTCTGACGTGAGATGAAAAGACTTTAATTGCATTCCCTTTTTCTGCACCATTTATAATTAGGCCCAGATCTTTATTACCAGTGCCTTCCCTTGGTCTCTGTCTGGTTACCTAAGTCAACTCTCCTCACATGTCTTCCTCTGAGCTAGCTCCTTGGTTGAATATTATTGCTTCCATTATATTTTTTAACACAGATGTGTGTAGTATGTGCAGATGTGTGTACCTGTTCACATGCATGTGGAGGCCAGAGGAGGATATTGGGTGCCCCCCTCCTTCCATTTCTCATCTGCATGTTGCTGCTCCCCACAAGACTGGAGCAACAGGCCTGTGTGGCCGTGCTCAGCTGTTTATATGGGTGCTGGGAATAAAACTCATTCTTAGGCCCTCTTGCTTGCCTGGCAAGTTCTCATAGCTGCTGGGCCCTCTCCCCAGCCCCTACTTCCGTTATATTTTGAACTGCATGAAGACTCTTCTAGATGGCTGGTGACGAGTTGAGTTGTATAAGGCCTCCAGTGTTTAGTAAGCCAGACTCACCATTACTGTTCCCTCATTCAAATGATGAGCTGAGGCACATAGTATACCTGAATGGACATGCCATTTGCAGGAGGGGAAGCTGCAGCAAGAAGACTGACTCCCAGTAACCTGCTTGTCCTTTATTAAATATGGGCAGAATCCCCATGCTTTACTAGTACACTATAGTGCAAGGGCGAGACTTGGAACTGATGGCTGAAATCTCACCACATCTCTCTGAGAGTTGAGAAGTCTTGATGCCCTCTGGTGGAGAGGATCGTCACTCACAGTTTTGTACTTGGCATCTCAATCACCTGACAGCCATTCAGAAATAGGTTCCATGTATTTTATTCACTGGAAGGGTAAACTGCCTCCCAAGGTTTGTAGTTGATCACTTAAAGCCAGGACTTCGATGCTGAAAAAGGATATTCCATGTCTTTTTTTTTAAACTCGTTGAATTCTAGTGAATGCTGGAACACACCTACTGATTAAAAAGAATAAAGCTGTTGAAATGCTTGTCTCCACATGAAGAATTTTTTTCTTTTAAAAATATGGACTGTTGTACTCCCTTTCCAAAAACTGAATTAAATTATATTGTCTCTCTGCCCAAGACAGGATGAAAACGAAAAGTTTATGTGGAGTTTTCTCAGATATCTCTACTACTCTTGAATAATACCATGCTTCACTTTCAGTGCTAGGTGGGGAAAATAGTGTATAAATCAAAACTCAAGGAACTCCTGTTTGGCAGTTCTGTTGCAAAGTGCTTCATCAGTTTCACATTACAGAAGCAGCTTCCGAGGTGCTGGTTACTGTCAGACCCTCCCCCACTCCCAGCCAGGGGATGCTAGCTCAGGAGTGCTGTATGGATACAGTCGGTTCCTTGAGACTCGGTTTTATGGTTTTTTTGTGCACTAATGGATCCTCTACAGCTCAGCACTGGAAGAGTCTAGTACCTGTCTGGGCTTTGGTATTTTCCTACCTGAAGTTCCCACGTCACTGGGAACATTGAATCAGAAGTTTCTTGAATGATGTGATAAGAATAGGAAAAGGGAAGATGAGGGGGAGGGAGGAAGCCAGTGCCAACACAAGGCAATCCTGGAGCGGATGTGTCTGTCTGTCTGAGGGGCCTCTCACTAAACAAACAGGAAGGTAGCAGCAAGGGGCCCAGGCACCTCCTGGGTATTGCTTCCCTTCAGTTACTTTACTTAAAAAAATATTGTGAAATATTGTGAATATTGGCTGTAATGTCCTTTTTATGTACTGATGTGTATAGGATTAACACATGTATAGGTTAGTGAAACCACAATCTGGATACTGAACAGACCCATTGCCCCAAACATCCCTCAGGCTCTTCTGTTGATTGTTTTTCTTTTGAGCCCCCCCCCCCCCATGGCTTTGTAGGTCTACCTTGTAGTGTATGAGAGTGAGGATTTAGGGACAACTGTTACCATTAGGAAGAACAGGGTTCTCTGGCTCTGGAGGCGAGTGAGTCCAATGACTGCCTCTATTTCATTGCAGTATGTCTGCAGAATTTTATCTCCGTGGATGGTCTGTTAAAGTGCCGTGCTGCTTAGGTGGGCTCGCTTGGGAAGCCTCTGAGAAGGAAAAGTCACCTGCCAGGTTTAAAGGTTTTAGCTCTTGTTTGAGATTGTTTGCAAGGGTCCGTGTTACAAATCACTGAATAGATTCTGCCTATTCTTATTCATTGGAGGACCATTTGCTGACTGTATATAACAGGCCTGAACTTGTGCTGGGAATGAGGATTTAGAATCTGATAATTAGTGATTTATTTCCCCCCACCCCCATTAAAACACCTTGCAGCCTGGTGAAGGAGAGTGACTAGACCTACTGTTTGCTCAAGGCCATTAGTTCACACTTGCTGTCTGCCATGCTTCTGATCCCTGTCTTGTTCTCACTTAGATGTCCTGTTTGTACGACGCATTAGTGTGGTGTGGTCGCCTCGATGCAGGGTATGGGGAAGGAGGCGTGGTTCTTACTAGTCATTTTTGTTGGCATTCATGGTACCTGCTGTCGTGCTTCTCCCCACTGTCAGGGCCACACTTGCTTGCTTTCACTCATCCCAGAGATAGTACTTAGCTTGGTGTAACAGAGTGTTTTGGGGGATCTTGTAAATTCTTTTATTGAGAATGTGGGTTTTGGTATTTTTCATTTGTTTGCTTTGATTGAATATTACAAAAAATTAGGAACTTTCATGTTTTTGAAATAATGTTCATTATGTAAGACATTTTTGTAATATTTAATTCCAAAAAACAAAAATGCAGACACACTTTCCCCACCCCCTTAAAAACGCTGTGGGAAATGTGATGTCCAATTTAGTCAATGAATTACCAGGGAGAAGAACCCTGTTATTAGTGTCTAGAGAGTGGCTTCTGGCTATAGAATTTTCAGGAAGTGCCTTAGTAAGATGCCAGGGTAATCTGAAAAGGGAGTATAACCATAGCCAGCTGACACACAAAGGCTATTTTTAATATGGCTGTTATCAGCAATCAAATCTTGTGGCCTCATAGCAAAAGGAACCACGTACTGAATGGTAATTTGTAGTAATATGTACCATCAATTTAGGAATTTATTTATTTATTATTTATTTTTCCAGATAAGGTCTCACTCTGGCCCTAGGCTGACCTGGAACTCACTACCTCAGCGCCCCCCCCCCCAAGTGCTGGGATTACCTGGTTTAGCATTTAATTTTATTTTTATTTTTAAATTAAATTTCTTTTCTTTAGTTTTTGAGGTAGGGTCTCACTGTAGCCCAGGCTGAGCTGGAATTGACTATGTAGTCTCAGGGTGGCCTCGAACTCACAGCAGTTCTACTTTTGCCTCCTGAGTGCTGGGATTAAAGGTATGCACTGCCTTTTGTTTTTTAATTATTTTTTTTTCTTTTTCTTTCTTTGACTGGCATGCTTACAGAAAGAAAGGAGATGCTACTTGTGTGCTTAGAGAATCATACCCAGGCTCTATCAACATGAAACTCTGACTATGAGTTTTGCTTGAAAGGTGACTACTGATAAGCAGATATGTTATCAAGCTGCGAGGGGAGAAATTGAGCATGAGTGGTTTTGTCTCTTGTGGCCCTTTCTGTATAATCCAGACTTGAGCTTTGTGAGAACAGAAGAAGCCAGTGTTAGCTGGACATGCCCAGAAGGGTCCCTGCTGTCTGCATGTGGTGGGCAGTGCAGACAGGCAGTTAGGTGTCAGTTGGGCTTTGTGTCTGCTGTTGACTAAACGGAGTGGAAAAACCATGTCCCCACTGTTGAGGTTTTAACAGGACCACCATGTTACCTTAGAGCAGCAGAGGTTGGGGAATTAGAGTGGCCTATTCTGTGTCAGTGAGATTTTTCTGGCTCCCGAGGTCCTCAGGGTGAGTGACAGGGCATGTCACTCATCTGCTCTCTGCCTAAATGACAGGGTAACACAGAAATCTCCTTGACCATGCAGGATAAACAGTCACCTCCCCATCCCTGGCATTCCCTCTCTTCTTTGTTCTGCCAAGTTTTTCTCTATTTTTTTCTTTAAGCATCAAAGTATATGGTTATAAGAGCAGAAATTATTTTCTTACTGCTGGTCTCCATTCCAGGAGGGAAAGCTGAGTTTGCCTGGCTTGTTCACTGGTATGTATTCTTTGTCTCGACCCAGAATATCTGCTTTTGAAGCAGACCTTAGAATCACAGACATTGTTTAGACACATGGTCATGCTTCTGAGAAGTCAGAGGCCTTCTCAAGGTCATGCGTCTGTGTAGTGCAGAGTTGTGGCTTAGATGATCAAGATTTCTTTTTTTTTTTTTTTCGAGGTAGGGTCTCGCTCTAGTCCAGGCTGACCTGGAATTCACTATGTAGTCTCAGGGTAGCCTTGAACTCACAGCAATCCTCCTACCTCTGCCTCCTGAGTGCTGGGATTAAAGGCGTGCGCCACCACACCCGGCAAAATTTCTTTTTAATGTCATGTATTTTAGGAAAATCTTGGTGTTTCTATGACTGGAAGAATTTTTGATTTAGTGAAACTATCTGCAGTTCTTTAGGGTAATTTTTGATGCATGTGGCTAAGTTGAAGAAGGTGGCTTCCTTTGCAAGACAAACCTTATTATGTAGGAGTTGATATAGGGCACACGTGGATTCGGGCTGAATCACAATGTGTAATCCAAGTGAAGAAAAAACCCAGCAGTACTGAGTATTTCTTCTGCCACCCCAAGATAGATTGTCATTGGTTTGTGAGTGCTCTTATTTATTTTATTTGTGTGGCCACATAACGTGTACAGTACTGTCTAAACTTGAGGCAGTTGTGCAGAGAGGGACCTCAGAAAGCAGTTCACTGTCCTCTTCTGCACAGAACCCAGGAAATGGCAGATAAAGGGACACACCCACCGTTAACTGCTCACACTCCCTCTACCCACTGGGCTTAATATAAACCTGACTTCTGTAATCTGTGATCAGTGACTGTGGTGGAAGGCTTCACTGGGATCATAGGAAACTACTAACCCAATCCATGCCCAGTACCTAGAACTTTGAAGGCAGACACACCTGAAGTAGAATCTACCTTGCTTTCTTTTTCATTCTTTTCTTTTCTTTTCTTTTCTTTTCTTTTCTTTTCTTTTCTTTTCTTTTCTTTTCTTTTCTTTTCTTTTCTTTTCTTTTCTTTTCTTTTCTTTTCTTTTCTTTTCTTTTCTTTTCTTTTCTTTTCTTTTCTTTTCTTTTTTGGTTTTTCGAGGTCGGGTCTCACTCTAGCCCAGGCTGACCTGGAATTCCCTCTGCTGTTAGTCTCAGGCTGGCCTTGAACTCATGGCGATCCTCCTACCTCTGCCTCCCGAGTGCTGGGATTAAAGGCGTGAGCCACCACTGCCAGCTTCTACCTTGCTTTCTTATTGCCTGTGTGACCCGGGGCTAGTGATCAAATAAGCCTCTTCTTTTCTGTAAAGTAGGAATGGTGTTTAGGAAGTTGCTGTAAAGGTGTTTCTCATTAAAATATCTGTATAGAAAAAAAAAATATCTGTATAGGCTCCTTTGCTCAGGGGTTAGAGCACTGCTCTTGTAAAATATCTGTATAGTTTTGTGTGCTGGGCACCATAAAATACATTCTTAATAAAATACTAGTTGAAAGAACTTCGTGAATGCTTCCTGATCACTCTTTCCCATAGGCTGTAGACATTGGTTTGTTAATGGGGACAGGAGAGGAAGGGAACTGAAAAACAGGAAAAGAAACAAGAATGCAATCAGAATCCCACCTTGCCTGTTCTTTTGGTCCTGTAATGTAATTGCTGCCAGACTCTAGCACATACAATGGTGGAGGGGCGCCTGCAACTCTGCTGCATAGTCATCTCTCCTTTACGTAGGCTGTGAGCCTGCCCTTTACGTATGATCCAAGTATCTCATTGTGATTCTTATTCACATAATGGGTTCACATAGCCCAAAAGAAATGGTTTAGTAAGGAAAATGCATCAGTTTTTATAAATTGGTTCCTAATAGTACATAATGATATTTAGCCACAGATATTTTGAGAAAAGACTTTTCTATTTCAAATAATAAGGTAAGACTTATTAAGGCAGTCTATGTAACTCCTCCCCCCTGTTTTGACCAAGGTAAATTTTAGGTGGCCATGGTATGTGTTTGCACGAGGTGCTCTGACTTTAAAGAATGGAGCTAGTGGCATGGTGTATTATTTCTAGTAAAAGACGCTGCATTATGGAAACAAAAATAACTCAAAAGTGTGCTTCCTTTTTTTTTTTAAAGGAAAAGTCAATGCTACTAATGAGTCAAATATCTGAGGCATACACAGGCAATTTACGGAGTTCTACACAGACTTTGAATACCAGAAGGTAAACAAGTAACCCCCATGTAGGACCTATGCAAGTGCAATAGCACAAGGGAAGCAGTTTAGATTCAGAAACCAGGTGTTTAGAAGCAGTTTAGGGAGACACTAACCTGCTTTTCGCTTGACTATATGAGTAGTGTAAACATATCTAGGTTCAAGAGCAGTGCTATTTCATACTTTAGAACAGGCCTTTTGATGTACTATGACAGAGGAAAGAGTTTAGAAACCTTAATTGAAGGTTTAGCTTGATGGTGAGTAGGAAGGGACCATGGGTGGAGCAGCCATCCAGAATGGAATCAGAGTCCTTTCATCACTTCATCTCTTGGCTTTTGATTTGTGTCTGAGCTGAACTTTTATCTCTAGCCCAATGAGAAGAGTTCACTTTAGTGATGCTGGAAGCTATGTTTAAATATTGGACTTAGGTTGTGGATGTATTTCTGTAAAATCAGGTGTACTATAAAGTCACAAGGGAGAAATGTAGAGAAACTTCTTAGGGGCTGCAACAGTGCTTTTCAGGATCTATGCTTTGTCTTTTGTTTTGGGTCAATAATTGTCATATAGTGACAGTAAGCAGGCTTTTAAAGAAATTGTTGCAGTTCCTTAAGTGGTTGTGGTGCAGACAGGTCTGTTCAGAACCCAGGGTTGGTTTCTAAGTCAAAGAGGCCCAGTCCAGAAGATAGCCTTAATCCCATACTGTATCAAGTTGTCATCAGAAGTAAAGCTTATTATTTATTTGAGTGTGTGTGTGTGTGTGTGTGTGTGTGTGTGTATGCATACCAGCATACATGCACATGTATGTGCCAGGGTCTCTCGCTGCTGCAAATGTTCACCTGGCTTTATGTGGGTGACTGGGAATTGAACCCAGGCAAGCAGTCTTTGCAAACAGTTTCTGAGCCCTTTCTTTAGCTCCTAAAGAATTTTTATTTTTAATGTGTCATAATAGAATGTGATTGAATTTCAGGTTTAGCACAACCAGCTTGATTAATCATTTAGTAGTTGGAGATTGTATGCCTTATCTCTTAGTGGTTAAAAATCTAAGAATAATGTTACACATACAGTGCATACAGTAAAGAATGGAGAATCTTTCATGCTGTTAAATGTCCACTTCCCATTTTAAAGTAAAATTGCTGAATCTAAACTGTCATTGTCAGCCTCACACTGCTGGGATGAATCTCCAAACCAGGCACTGTTACAGAAGGAAAGGATTTATTGAAGCTACAGATCCAGGGGAAGTTCCATAATGGTGAAAGAGGTGGTCTCCCTTTCACAAGTCTAAGCAGAGAGAGAAACCCATCACCAACACCATGCATACACCAACAAAGCAGGAAGGGGGGAGAGAAAGATTTCTTTGCCCTTTATGTAGCCTTAGGGTTGGGTCTTTCAACCCTTTCCCAGATTTGTTGACCCCGGTCTCTGGAATTTCATTCCTGCAAGGCCCTCCCAGGAAAGGGTATTTGTTTCTAGCTTCTCTGAGCTTCCTACATCCTGCCCCCTACTGAGAGGGCTGCCTTCCTGTAAGCAACCTCAGAGAACTGCCCAAGATTACTAAAAAGGTTAAGTTGACAACAAAACTTAACCATCACATAAACTCAGTTGGGTTTCTCAAGTGAATTGAAGGGAAAGGCCATTATACCTGTGTACTGAATGTTAGTCATAGCTGCCTGCAATCTAAAATTTCTGTTGTTTTAAGATGCTTTAACATAAAAACTTGGTAATGCCTTATATTTCCTGAACATTTTACTGCTGGTGCATTTGTTTGAGAGATGGTTCTCACTGTGTAGTTCCGGCTTGCCTGGAATTTGTCATTCTCCTGCCTCAGCCTCCTGGGATTATTGGTGTGTGTCATCTGCATGACAGTCTCCCTCTTCAGAGTTCTCACACTTGATTTTGGTCCACACAGTAGTGCTGTTGCCCCCCTTGCAAAGGGTGCGGTTCTTTTGGATGCTCTTTCACCAGGAATCACATAAACAGCTGCCTTTTCCTCCCACCTGACCCACTGCCCAGCCAAATCTGTCCTTCATCCTCTGAAGGAATTACTTGAACTCTCCTGGTGGGATTTTTTTTCCCCCTGTTGTTTCTTTGATTATCTATCCAGGCAAACTGTATCCACTTCTCCAATCCTGGAACCTAGCTTGCTGCCTCCTTGTTCATCTGTCTTCTCATCTGTTTTACACCAGGATTTCTTCAACTTCTACTCATGACCTTTTTAGACTAAGAAAGTTTTACATGACCTCAAGTTAGATAGGTATATAAACTAGATATGCAAATAATACATTTATTGATTAAAGATATAAATTTACTTTAAAAATTGTGTCATACATCTAATTTTGCTATTAAGATGAAAGTGTTTTTTAAATTATTATTTTTTAAATTTTTGGACAGGGCCTTGCTATATAGACCTGGCTTTCTTGGATCTCAGACATGCAGCTGTCCCCCTGACTGTCTTCTGAGTGTTAGGATTACAGCTGTGAATCACTACCCCTGGCTTTAAAATTTTGTATGTCCATAACATACACTGGTCTTGAATCTGAGCTGAGATGTTGCATGCAGTGTTGTTGACGTGGTACAATGTGATGGTGTGTGCATTACAAAGTGTGCATATTGCATGTTTAGAAGCAAGACTGCTGGGAAGTTGGAGTTGCCAGAACACCTTGGATTCATTACACCTTTGATTTTGAACTAACTTTTGGCTGTGTGCTCAGAAACCTTTTACTGCTACACACTTTTTCATAACCCCTACATTCAGTTATGTCTCCCCATATGGGATGAGCTGTGTTCTGCCTGGAGAGATGCATTAGCAGGTAAATGCACCTCCATTCTTCCCGTGCAAACATGAGGACCTGAGAGGGCCTTAAAGCACTGAGTTCAAATCTCCAGATCCCATGTAAATAGCTGAGCATGGCTATGTTTTCCTGTAACCCCAGTCCTGTAAAGAGGAGGGAATTGCCTGGGATCATGAAAAGCAGCAAGCTTCAGTATCAGAAAGAGACTCTGGCTCAAAACTGCAGATCTCTTATAGGTGGATATCTAGAACTCGACACTCTTTCCTCAAGCTGTCTCCTAAGTTAATGACATGTTTATTGTCTTAGATGGCTCATGGAGTGCTGTCTGGCCAGTGGGGGGCCCCCCATTAATTTTGGTTTTTTTTTTTTTAGACACTTCCTGGAAAAGTGCACACATGATCGAGCCTTGTGGTTTTGAGGTTAACAGTGCAGAACTAGTTCAGCTGGTCTTTGCCTTTCGTGTAGATGGAAAGAGTGGCTATCAGGGTTGCCTATGCTCAACTTATGCCATTTAGCACACAGTCATGCAGGTTCTATATTTGCTGTAAAAATGAGCAAACTCAGAAAACAGAGTGAGATGGAATTTTCAAGCTGAACTATAATTAGTGTGAGTCAGTCTGAGGAGAGTTAAGCCAGGTTTGATTTAGCTATCATATGTATGTTGGTCTAGCTCTTTGGGTTTACTTTCTAATATGTCCAAAACTCCAGTAACTTAAGGACATAAATTATTTGTGTTTTTATTGAACATATAACTGACATTTGTTGGAATTAACTAGTTAGGAATCTGTATTTCATACACCAAAACCCTAATTTAAGGACGTAAAATGCATTTTTAATTATAAATAACACTACCTATAGTGACTAAGAGAGCTTGTCCTTTTCCAGACATTCTTGAAGATGTGATCTACAACTTTAGAGTAATGAGAACTCATCAGACACTGATTTTAAAACCCATGGATTTCTGTTCCCCCCTTACACAGTTCTTATGTTGGATCTGTGCTGGTGAAAGAGTGAATGTTTGAAAATTATTGAGCATGACTTGTTTACTAGAAAAGCTTAATCTCCCCCCCCCCCCCCCCCGGGTCAATAAACTAAGTCCATAATACTAATACCTCCAAACCAACAAAACCTCACTAAAAAGTCTAGAAACAGTGTACAGTGTTTAGACATAAAGCTAGCAGGTTGGATGGGAACCCAAAGCAGCCAGGCCTGGTCTCTCTTTATAGTAGATGCATATACCTACCATGATGAAATCTTTTACTCTAACTTCATGAGGGATCTTCTTAGTTAGATGCAGTGTGTGACAAGCTTCTTGGCCTTGCTTAAGTCTGCAGAGAAGTGACATGGTTTCCAACACAGCTTAGGTGAATCATCGTGTTCTTCCATTTTCTCTTGGCAATTGCTACTTGCAGACCTGACCCCTTCTGGGATTCAGAAAGAATTGTTTCAGCTCCATTTGTGACGGTTCCATGTTCTGTCCTTCAGTAATCTTCAGGTGCTATGTAGCTGTCTCCCTTTGCCCTTGTTATCTTTCTATTCTAGGGTTTTCTAGGTGTTTCTCCTATAGGATTATAGATATAGGTATTTCTTCATGTCAGTGTGTGTGTGTGTGTGTGTGTGTGTGTGTGTGTGTGTGTGTGTGTGTGTGTATGTGTGTGTTTAAACATTCCTGTAAATGACAATCTTCCCTGAAGGCAAATACCATATTTTCACCTCTTACCAATATCAGTCTTGTTCTTGAGGCAGAGATTTGAAGTGTTAGACTTTGCTGTTAAGCAAACATGACGTGAACGTACAATCCAATTTCAGGGAGTTAATCTCTAAAGTTTTTGTGTTAAACTCAGTAGAATAAAGGAAACATTTTAATTTTCAATATTTTATTGAAAACAACTTTATGATGCAATAAAGATGGGAATAAACAAAACCCCATGACCTGTTTCAGAAAGCCATGGCTAAGTGGCCTGTATATGCCCACATTAACTTTTAAGTACCCAAAGGAATGTATGCAGAGTATTTTTATTTATCATCAGAGATGTAGGCCGGGGATTGAACATACATGTTTATATATTGCTGTGGTTGATCATAAATCAACACAAATATTTATAGAATATATAATTGGAAGTTTCTGTTTAAATTGATTGTCTGGCATTTCTATTTCAGTGCACATCTGTCAGAGGCTGAATAGCGTTAGCTGGTTAATGCAACCTCCTTCTACAAGATTAAGTTGATCTGTTTTATAAAATGAGAGAGGAATAAAGGATTTTACACTAAAATGCTTATTCACTAAATGTCCCAAAGTGAGATTGTCTTAGAATTTGTGTTCTTTTCTCTCAGGACTATAAGGCTCTTCAGGTCAGAAGGTCATGCTTGCTGGAGCTGAGGCTCTAAGCAAGGGCAGCCCTCTGAGCTGTTGAGGGAAGAAAACATATTCCCAAGTTATGTGTTTACCGTGTTAAGAACCTAATAAAATTTCTTTCCATCATATTCTGTTTTCTCTCAGACTGAATGATTCTGGGCGACACAAAAACTTCATGACTTAAGAAGGGAAAGATTTAAATAGAAAGTGCCATGAATTCAAAAGCAGGGTGAAGGTATCGTTCCCTTGTTAAGATGTGACTTGTGGCATTTAATAGGCAGGATTTGTAAGTGAACATTGGGAGGATGAATGAGGCTGGGCAGATAGCTCTTGGTAAAGTGCTTGCCTTGCAAGCATGAGGACCCACATAAAAATGCCAGGTGTTGTGGTGGGCACTTGCAACCCAGCACTGGGGAGGGTCCCTGGGGCTTGCTGGCCAGCCACACTGGCCTAATTGATGAGCTCCAGGCCAATTAGAAAAAGGTTGGATGGTGTTCCTGAGGAATGACAGCCAAGGTTGTCTTTGTGGCCACCCCGCACATGCATGCCTGTGCACATACATGTGAACACACACACACACATGAACACACACATGTGAACACACATACTACATGTGAACACACACATTCAAAAAAGCACAAAACTGTATGGATGGAATTTGGAATGTTGGTGTCTACCTATATAATTCCAGTACTTGAGAGTCTGAAGCAGGAGGATCAGAAGGCTGGGCTACATCAGACAGTGTCTTGTAAAACCAAAAACTAACCAACTCTCCCACCACCAACCCCCTTTTTGATGAAGCAGGTGGTGTACAGGAAAGTGATGGAACCATCCCTAAAGGAGTGGAGTTCTGATTAAGAGCTCTGCTTTTCATTTCTTACATTTATTCATACCTACTCCAAATTTCCTTTTTGTGTGGTTTTAGTTAATCATCAGATGTACTTTAATGGATTTATGAGGCTTAGGTAAAGATTGCACAATGTGAATTAGTGAACAATTAGTATTTAGTGACAGGTGATTTAGGAAAAGAAGAACATTGCTATCTGCTTTTCTTGAGGTTTAAAAGCTTCTCTTGAATTCTATTTTCTCTACTTTTCTGTGTGTGGGGGGGCACTTTATTAGAGGGAGGCAGACAGGCTGCCATAGTACCCTGAATTTTAAATCATATGGCATGATTTTTCTTAGAATTTGTGCTGTAAATGTGTTGCATATTTAAATGCAAGTGCAAGTTGGCAATTTTAAGTGGTTAGAAACAGTAAGGAGAGTTGAAAAGAGGCCATTTTTCTTAGTTTGTACCTCTGCCAACATGAGCTTTCTTCTTCTTCTTCCTCTTCTTCTTCTTCTTCTTCTTCTTCTTCTTCTTCTTCTTCTTCTTCTTCTTCTTCTTCTTCTTCATGTTTTTTTTTAAGAAACTTTCATTTCTCTAAAATTTAAAAACTCAAAATTAATCAGAAGCCATGAGGATTACTCTGGTATGATAGGTGATCCTCGGTACTGGGAGCCAGTCAGACTTTTCGGAAATGATACTGATGGAGTCAAGATGTTGTTAGGCCTTCCTGTGAAGCATAGAGTGAACATAACTTAAGATGTTTCTTTCAAAAACAAAGAAACAAAAACCATTTTGATAGAAGGATCTTGACAAGTTGGTAGAAGTAGTAGGGGGTCTGTCACTTGCATTTTGTAGTTATTGTTGAAATGGATCCTGCTTCTCTGTATTCATCTGAGCAACTTAACCAAATAGAACCAAAGTGTTTCATTTGTAGACTAGGTTAATAACATGCTTTGTTGCCCTGGTAGAATTTTTTTTTTCAGGATCTGTTTAGAAAATAACACATGCATAGCATCAAGGGAGCTTTTTGTTATTAAATGTCTCCAAAACATATTAATGTTTACATGGTGTGCTATAAATAAAACAAGCCATGAGCCTGACATTCTATAATAATCATGGATAGGACACCCTTTCCAAACAGTAGTACAAGAGGAGAGTGTTCATAAGCACCTACAAGGCAATAGGTATTTAATGCTGACTTTTTCCTGGTGTATTGTGGAATGGATGCCACAAGAGAAAGCAAGGCCCTGTCCACGCACAGGTTAGGTTTAGTATCCTGCCAGATAGGGAGCCAGGTGACAAAGGAGCATTGAAAAGGCGTGTTACAATAGACTTATAGCCACAGACTAAAGTGAGTCATGCCTTCTCTCTAGCCTGCAGTCTCCACTGCAGTACAGTCCATGTATGATTGCTTACAATTTTTTAAAAAGTCTTATTTAGGCAATCCAGAGGAGAGCCATGTGTTAAAGTTAATGGGATTCCAGGAGAGGCCTTCCTCATGGGGGGATCAGCCATTTGTAGCCTACTTTGATTGGGGAAGTCATATTCACTTTGGGGGTAGTTTTGAGTAAATCACAAAGAAATTTCAGTACCTTAAAAAACTGTAGTTTAGCCTCCTCAGCACAAAATTATATAGTCCTAGCATAGAATCCTTTCAGCCCCAGCTTCAGTCTTTTTCCTTAGACTGTTTTGCTGACCATTTTGGTTTCATTACACAAAGATGGCTTATACCAACAGATGAATTGTTACTGGTTTCAAATTTCAAGGCTTGCTTAAAAAATAAGAAACTAGAGAAATATATTACTTTAGTAGTCTACTACTACTGCCTCTGTATTTGACCATGTCTTTAAAAAAAAAAAAAACTAGAAATGAATGTCTGGAGAGATGGCTCAACAGCTAAGGCCTTCAAGGCCTAGTGACCTGGGTTCAATTCCCCAGTACTCACATAAAACTGGATGCACAAATGGCAATTTGCAGTGGCCAGAGGGCCTGATGCGCCCATTCTCATTCATTCTCTCCCTCCCTCCCTCCCTCCCTCCCTCCCTCCCTCCCTCTCTCCCCCTCCCTCTCTCCCCTGTCCCTCTCTGCTTGCAAATAAATAAATGTTTTAAAAATTAGAAATAGTCTCATTTGTCTAGATTTGAGGTAGTTGCAGCCTGAATTATGGATAAAAGAGACAAAAAATTACTATGGGCTTCTAGTGGAATGGGTGAAAGAGAAATTCAGCTGAAAGCCCCACTGTGTGCCAGCTCTGAGTGACTAGGATTTCCATACTTAGCATTTTATCTTCAGCCTCACAGTTGCCCCACACCTGAACTCATTGGATTCTGTGGTAATCAAAGGACTCTTCATAGAAGTTGAGTAATTTACCCTAGGAATTAGGAATAGATAGAGAAGGAATGAGAGTCCAGAGCTGTCTACTCATGCATTCATTTTATCCAGTACTGTCTTGTTTTCTATAAAGGAAGGAGTAGAATTCCTAGATTCCCTGATTCAATTTAAAGTAGACCTAAGTGGATAATAGTGTGTCCTGAGATTCATGCCTTCGCATGCTTTGGGGCTCTGTCACAGAAATAATTTGTTAGACTAGCAACATCTTTGTAAGGGAAATTATTGTTCCATATAAAGTAAATGCTGAATGACTTCACAAATCTCAGCTTTTGCACTGCTATCAAACTACTAAGTCTCGAGAATCCACACTTGCCTTCTTGATCACATTAACTTCTTTAGAAGAAAGATACCATGAAATAAACATCTGCAGAAGATTTCAGAGATTTTCTTGATCTATACTATGAAACATTAAAGGCTACTAAGTCAATACTCCAAAGACACTCTCCATCTCCATATTTTACCCCAACATAGCCCAGCACAGCATACTTACCTTCCCAAAGAGAAAAGTCACCCAGTGTATCTATCAGTGAGAATTTGTTTTAGTGGTTTGGAAATGAAGCCACCATAGGAGTATTGGCAGGCTTGGGGGTTGTTTGGGATTTAATGAGAAGATGCCAGTGTCCATTAATCAGAAGATAATACTGTATTCTCTTAAGTTCATTTTCTTTTTGATTTTAAGAAAATCTCAATTTCACTTTGTGATTACACTGTTAATTATAGTCATAAGAACTCCTTGATACTATCATTGATTGAGAAGGACAAGACCCGTGTTTTATTCTTGGGGTCTGTTTACCCATTGAGCAAATGCCACACAGTGTGCTTTACATTTTGATTGTTGTCCACAACAACCCTATGAAGCAGCCACCACTACTGGAAGGAGCCTAAAGCAAACCAATGTGAGACTTGTTTCATGTACTAGTTACTGAATGAGTGTACTGTTGTCAGGTAGTGTCATTTTCATGGGATTACTATGTCCATGTTGAAACTTGAGTTCCTGCACAAATTCTCCTGAATACATGGAGTTTGTTCTTGGGTTTGAGGTTATAAATTCACTATCACAATAGAGACAGGTTTTTGGAAAATGCAGCGATGTTCATAAGGACTCTCTGCCAAATCCTTAAGTAGCTCATGCTCAGGATATCTGGGTAGTTATTAGTTACTGTCTTGAAAAGTGATAGGGGTATTGCAGCGAAGAAGGGAACGAGTTTGATTAATCTCACAACTCCACATCTGCATGGAAGGAGAATGATGCCAAAAGTTTGTTGGAAGTACTGAGAGATATGAACATGTTAGAAAGTTTTAGGTCCTGCATCAGAAATTATAATGTAGTTGTAAGAAAAGTATCTTGTAACTCCCCCCAAAGTTTTTGTGTAGTCCCTTATCTGGATCATTATTTTCCAAACTCCCTACATTGGAGGTACAGATTTCAAAGAGGACTTTTATTATAACTCTTGTGAAATCAAGTATTAAAATTATTCAGAGCCCACTAGGAAAAATAGTTACCTATTTTTTATATTAAGTAAATATTTTTCTGTTTTGGGCATTTTTTTTCACATGGAATGGACGGTGAATCTGATACATAGAAGTGCATTATTTCGAATGCTTGATAATGACGGGCAAGCTAAACCCGTGAAAAGAAAAGAATTAGTGCTTTGTCAAAATTCATTTGTTTTTTTTAAAAAGGAAAAATTCCTTTTTTAAATCTTAGGCTTTTTTTTGTATGTGTGTGTGTGGTATATGTGATGTGTATGTAGCATATGCATGTGTGTGGGGGAGTATGTGGAGTGTGTATGTGGCAGGTGTGCACGCCCCACATGCCTGCGTGTAGAGGCCAGAGGAGAACATTGGGTGTCTTCCTCTGTGTCTCATCCACATATTCTTGAGTTAGACTCTCCCTCAACCTGGCACTGCTTTTTCTTGGTCATCAAACCCCAGTGATTTTTCTGGTCTCTACCCACCCGCAGGACTGACATTTCAGATGTACATGGTCATGCCTAACTTTTTTTCACATGGGTGCTGTTGCAGTTCCTTCTCATTGCTGAGGTAGAGCACCCAATGAGAAGCAGCTTATGGGAGTGTTTGTTTATTCTGGCTACAGTCTCCAGGGGAAGCTCCATGATGGCAGAGGCTGGACATCACCTCTGCCGCATCAGGTGCATCAGCCGGAGAGTGAGAAGGACACTGGCAAGGAGGAGCTGGCTCTAGCACCCCTAAGCCTGCCCCCAACAACACACCTCTTCTAGCAAAGCTTCACCTCCCAAAGCTCCACTCTCTGGGACTAGGCATCAGAATGCAAGAATTTATGGGTAACATGTGAGTGAAACACTGCAGGTGCTAAGGAATCAAGTTTGGGCCATCTCCCCAGCTCCTGTTGTATCAGTGTCACAAGCTGTGTTCTATAGCAACACAGGACTGTCTTCACTTTTGATTAACAGGAGAAAAGACAGGAATGAGATGATTTCTAATGACTGTGCAAAATGTTGTATTGATCAATCTTTCTTGTCTTTTTTTTTCCCTTCAGGGTCGACATGTTAAAACAGGTCAGCTGGCGGCCATCAAAGTTATGGATGTCACTGAGGTAAGGTCGGGTCATACCTGGTTTTAAAGAAAGCATGATATAAATGTTATTTTGGCCCCAACACAAGAACATTGGTCTGTTTGGAGAATAGGATCCCTCTGGAACAAACTGCCCACAGGTGATATTTTGGTTCCATAGGTTCAGCAAGATACTGGTTGACTTAAATTGTTGCAAATGGTTCCCAAGT
This sequence comes from Zapus hudsonius, assembly GCA_004024765.1. Taxonomy (NCBI): domain Eukaryota; kingdom Metazoa; phylum Chordata; class Mammalia; order Rodentia; family Dipodidae; genus Zapus; species Zapus hudsonius. Next base: position 1,001 of record PVHP010004523.1, on the reverse strand, counting down.
AGCCAAGAGTCAGTAGCAGTTGCTTAAAAAAAGAAAAAGTTCTCCCCATCTTACTGATGTCATTTTGGGCAACAAAATGGACCATAATTGGAAACATCTTTTCTAATGGAAAAGATTTGAGGAAGGATCCTGGAGGTCACATGAATAGAGAGATTGAAGGGTGTAGTGTAGGCTGGGGAAAGTTTACGGTATTAGGGCCACATTTGTGTCATTTATTTTATTTTTATCATGAGGGAAGAAAGCATCCAGCCAAGTTCCCAGAGGTTGGGAAACAGAAACATCTGCTAGAATGCGGAGCAGATTGTTGGCAAAATTTGGCAGCAAAAAATAGTTCTTGATATGGTCACAGTAGGATTTACTGTGCAGCTTTAGATGGGAAAGGGAACTTAGAGAGAGGGAGAAAGAGGGAGGAGGAAGGGAGAGAAAGCCACACAAAGGGGGGGGGGAGAAATGTACATGCATATTCATGTGCTAGACATGGGGGGAATGCACGTACATATCTTCATGTGCTTGTGTGAGTGTATGTGTCCTCATTCAGTGAAAGAGCCGCTGGTTGCAAGCACTAAATCCATCTTATTTTATATTGTTTGAATCTACTGTTTTCCTTTCTGTACCCATTGCTTCCTACTTGCCTAATTTTGAATAGGAGTCAGTATTGCATTTCATGGATATCTAGAAAGAGTTAAGCAGCAGCCATAAGGATACGACTGGGTCTGTTCAGGATGATAGTGGCTAAGTGGGTTTAGATGTGCTATCCAGTAATCTGGTGAGATCTCCTCTGCTCTCCCCTGCCCTGCTCTGCTGTGCTCCGTCCGCTCTGTCTTAAATAGCATGGGCCCAGAATGCCTACTTGTCAGTATTAATTAGAAAACATTGTTGTCTTTAGACCACAGGACAACTGTTGAGTATTATACAAATATTTGAAAATGTGGCATTTTGTGAAGTGATTATTCTCTTTTCTGTATTAAAAAGGAGAAATAGAGACTTTAAAAATAAAAAAA
>PVHP010004522.1:54819-70471 GCA_004024765.1 Zapus hudsonius | reverse complement strand
TATATATATATATATATATATAATTTAGTAGATTAAAGAAGCTTCCTTTCCAGTGATCTTATGAACTTTAAACTTATTATCAAATGTTCTTTGTTATTTTTTCTGGTAATATGACAACTTGCTTTCATCACTATTTTAATGTTTAATATTTATTTATTCATTTTCAAGCAGAGAGATGAGAGAGAGAGAGAGAGAGAGAGAGAGAGAGAGAGAGAGAGAGAGAGAGAGAGAGAGCACACCAGGTCCACCACCTTGTGGATCTGGCTTATGTGAGTCCTGAGGAGTTGAACCTGGGGCCTTAGGCACTGGAAACAAGTGCCTTAACCACTGAGCCATCACTCCAGCTCTATTTTAATGTTTTCTTAAAGTAAATTTAACTTGATCATAGTATATCAACTTCTTTACATATTGATGGACTCAGTTTGTCTGTTTTGCTTAAGAATTCTTCCACAGCTCTTTGTAAATAAAATTTTACACTTTTTAAAAAATAATATAGTCTTTTATAAAGCTTTTCTACAGATGTTACCACTAAACAAGTTGAATGAATGGCACTTTGAACTTTACTTCTCTGAAAGAATTTACATGAAATAGGTTCTCTTTAAATAAATTCATGATTTATTTTGTTTATCTTCTAAGATATGATTCTAGATGCCTTAAATTTTGTTCTCACTCTAACCCTGTGATCCATTCTTTAGATTCACTTTATCTTTCAATTTCTTGAGTTACATATACATTCATTTTCTTCTTTCATTTCTAATAAATGCTGTGAAATTTCCTCTCAGACAAATTTAGCTCCAATTTCATTATCCCCCTGCCTGCTTTATAGTATCTCTAGTAGAGTAATGACCTGAAATATTTCTCTTTTTTGTATTTTTTTATTAAAATTTTTTTTTTGATGTAGGGTCTTGCTCTAACTCAGACTGACCTGGATTTCACTAAATAGTCTCATGGTGGCCTTGAACTCATGGCAATCCTTCTACCTCTGCCTCCCCAAAACTAGGATTAACGGTATGCACCACCATGCCCAGCCAATATTTCTTTCTTAAAAGTATTTTTATTTGTAAGCAAAGAGAGAGAGACAGAGACAGAGACAGACAGAGAGAGAGAAAGAGAGAGAGAGAGAGAGAGGAGACAGAGAGAATAGGCAGGCAGGCCAGGGCCTCTAGCCACAAGGAAAAAAAATTGAGATGCATGAACCACCTTGGGCATCTGGTTTTTATGAGGGTACTGGGGAATCAAACTCGGGTCCTTCTGCTTTGTAGGCAAGCACTTTAACCACTGAGCCATCTCTCCAGCCTCACCTACAACATTTCTTTACACTATGCCATATGTACTTGTCATTTGCTTGTTCTGTGTCCCCAAATAGGAAATAAACATTTTATCACTTTTGCATATCCTCCTTTTTGGCATATCTTTAGGACAGTTCCACAAATTGACATACCATCTCACCTAGGGGTCTATTGTGTGTGGGACACTGGAGTCCCTAATAAAGGGTACAGAAACAGATATACTCCCTGCCTGCCTGGGGTCCAGGTAGGAGGAAGGACAGCCACTGAGAGAGAAGATTCAAACTAGAATGATTTTGTATAAGGAGGAAATACTGGCAGCTGGACGGAGTAAAGTGAGAGCCTCAATTCACCCTCTCCAGGGTGAAGAAGGCATCTTAGAATAATAATTAAAAAAATAGTTGAACCGAAAATAACTAGCTGTTATCCTCCCTGGAGAGAACGGGGGTAGAAGGAAGGGAAGAGCATTGGTCCAGGAGCTCTTAAGCAAAGCTATCCACCAAATGCATGCTGAAGGGTAACAATTAGAGTTCAATTGTGATGTCCCAAATGTATCAGATTTGATAGCATGTAACCACTTGGGTACCATGGGTGTTTGCCTTCCTGATTGGTCCTTTCATCTGCCAGCAACATCCACACACTCCCAGTGGAATTTCCCAGACTAACACTGCTCTACTTCTTTCTCATAATATGCTTTAATGGAAACCACAGGCATGGAGTCATAAAACGAAACATAAAGAAGCCCTCATTAATAGAATATTCACTAAATTTCAGTTCTCTCCTTCCACCCAGCCACAGAAATCCTGATTATTATTATTTTTTTAAAGACTAGTTTTGCTTCCTCAAAAAAAAATGCCTTTAAGGCAATTTTGTCCATGGAGCATTGCCTGGCCTCTGTCAGAGCTTGGAACCATCTGTACTAGCTATTATTCTCCCAACACCAGATGCTTTTTATGGATAGGGAATTTGTTCTTCATTTTCTCTTCATTTGGTCTTAAATTTTTCTCTTCATTTTTGCCTACACCCCTCTTTGTAGCTTAAGGGTCATATTAATTTATGTCAAGTTGAAAGTAGAGATATTTTAGTTGTAAGTATTTCTGCCAACATCTTGCTTTCTGTATCACCCCTGTAAACCTACCCATTGGAATGGGAGGGCAATTGGATTACTTATTTCAGACTAGTTTAAGTAAAATGACATAGGAGTTTCTAAATGGTATGGCTGATACATACAGTTATTCAGAGTAAATTCATAGTTGCCCTTCATCAAAAGACCATAAGGCAAAATATTAATGATAAGAAAGATAGATGTGGTTTATGAAAAAAGGAAATTAATAAAAAGAGAAAAGGAAAGAACATTTTTTTTAATTGATCCTTTGAATACCACTATGGTACCTGTATTTCCTTCATGGGGGTTGGGGGCAATTAGGAATCAGAGACAAAGAAAAATATTAATCAGAAATAAGAGCTTGGGATATAACTCAGTGTATATTGCTCACCCCGAGTATGTGCAAGACCCTGGGTTTGCTCCCCAGTGTGATAAATCAGAAGGAAAGCAAGAAAGACATTCATTTAAGTCTGTTTGATCCATCCCTTTCCTTGGCTCTGAGAAGGATTTAATGAGCAAATGATGCAAGACAATGCAAATGGAATTTAGCAATATAAGGAGGGAGTAATGCGTTCCCTTTGTCCTTAGAGTTCATCGGTCAACCACCACAGGTAACTTGGAAGCTTCCTAGACATGGTGCTTGTATTAGTTACTGTTCTCATTGCTGTAACAAAATACGGATAGAAGCAACTTAAGGAAGAAACGGTTCTTTTTGGCTGACTGAGTCTTTTGTCCATCATGTTGAGGAAGACATGGTGGTGGGAGCAGACAGCTGCTGTTCACATCATGTCCATAGTCAGGAAGCAGAGGAATGAAGGCTGTTGTTCAGATACACTCACCTTTATATTTTCTCTTCCACCCAAACCCATGACATTTTTCTGCCCACATTTAAAATGTGTCTTCCAACCTCAATTAAGTCAATCTAGAAATTCCCTCAGAGACATGCCCACACATTTGTGTTCTAGAAGATTCCAGATGTAATCAAGTTGACAAAACAGGTTAGTCATTCCTCATTAGCTTTCTGTTGCAACTAATTGCTGGTTTCTGAGTAAAACATGATTAGATATCTCTAATATTTTTCTTCATTTTTTTCAAAGATTAGATAGCCATTCAAATTTCCTTTAAGGGAAATAGTATACTTGAATATGTGTTCCCAAAGCTTACATTGACAAGATCAGTGAAACAGTCTGTTATATCAATTTATAGGCAGCTAAGGGTGAAATTGGAGAAAAAGAAGGATCTTTCAGTACTTCCCCCTCACTTTACTACCTAGAAGTAAGTGGCCTCTCCCACAGTGATTTTAATAGACATCTACTTTTTATATTAAGTTATATTAAATTACAAATGTTCTATGACTTCCATGATGAGTGAGTAGGCAGCCCCGGGGGCTTCGAGTCTAGGAAAGCAATCAAGCACATTTCAATATTTGGAGTTTTGAGAGGTCTGATGAGAACAGCAAACTTCAACAGCAGAACTCACTGATAACCGCAAAGAATGCCCTTCAACTTGGCAACAAAGAACAGAAAATCAGAACTTTGCAAATAGTCTGTGTAATAAGAAACCAAATAAGGTGATGTATTGTTGTAGTCCGCCACACACTGGTGAGATGAATCTCCAAATCAGGCACAATTTGGGGAGGTAAATATTTATTGAAGTAAAAGATTCAGGGGAAGTTCCAGAATGGCAAAAGAGGTTGGCCCCCTTTCACAGATCCAAGCAGAGAGGGGAATCCATCACCTGCACCTTGCACCTCAAGCAAGTACATTACAACTGCAACTAGCAAACAGCAGAAACTTCAAGTTTGCGCTCAGACAGTTCTTTGCATATGTATATCTGGAATTCCAGATCCACCCCAGACATACCTTAGGGCTGGACCCTAGACTCCAGCCAAGGTGACATATCCTCCAGCCAGGCACTGGAGAATAATAAAAAACTTTAATAACTCTTGAATCTATTGGGGGACACACATTCAAACTACCATTTATATCTTGTTTGGAGTCTTCAAATAGCGAATGGGATCCAGGATCATGAAAAGTGCTAAGCAGGCACCATAAAAAAATGAAGAACAAATAAAAAATAGTGTAAATCACACATGTCCACTGAGAATTACATTCCAATTCAATGATATTACCTTCAGGGTGAATGGACAAATCCCAGCTCCCTGTACACTCCCCAAAGAGCCTGAGAAAATGTTTCACACATCTAAAGGATTCTATCTCTGATAGCTCCCTGAAGAACCTGAGAGAATGTTTTTCACATCGGAAGGATCCTATCTCTGATAATCCCATTTTGAAAGGAGCCCAACACTCAGCCCAATCAACATTTATATGGTCACCTATTGTCTCCTCATAGATGGCTGCCTAGGAAACCCCAAACCTAGGAAAAACTTTATCATTAAAGCCCATATCACACCAAAATCATTAAGTACCCTCCTAAAAGCTTCCATAGGTGGGCATGACTTCATACTCGGGAGAAGTCTGTCTCCTCGTTGCTGAATAAAGGCATCCCTTGTCTGAGTGAGCTCGGGAATAGTGTACTCTCTGTCCCACTTTCCTTACACAGGGAGCATGGGCAGAGCATGGTGTTAGATTGTATATGCTGGCTCTTCCAGATGTGTGAACATCATCTAGATAAACCAAGGATGTGTGTAGGAGAACGGTAGTGGAAATGCAGTCACAGTATTCATTCCCAAGAGATAATTATTTTTAGAAAAGCAGCAAGTTTAAATAAAAGGAAAGTACCCAATTAAGCACTTCCTTCTCTCATGAGACTTCCTGTAGGTTTCCAGTGACATCTGAGTTATGACCAATTGTCAGGGACCATTTCAGCATGATATCCACCTTGTACTTGGTGCTTCAGATGGTGGGAGATTAACACTTATCTAACATTTTACATACTTGATTGTATGTAATCTTCAAAACCATGAGGTAGGTGAAATGACTGTCTCCATTTCAACAAGAAAGTAAAGCCGTGCAGAAAGGACTCTCCTCTGGTCACATATGAATTAAAAGCCCCCTGGATGGACCTGAGTCTATACTCCTTGTTCTTGACCTTGGCTATCTCTTCGTGTCTTTGTCCAATAATGGACTAGATCAATCTGTGAATGTCTGTCCCCAATTCTGTGAACATGGGCTGGCTGATAAAATTTTAAGTACAACTTTTTTTTTTTTGTTATTGTTGTTGCAGATGTTCTTGTTGAAGGAGCAAATAATCTAGTGTTTGCAGAAATAAAAGTCCTATCACATTTCCTCCTGTCAGAGCACACAGAGGGTTTATGTGATTCTCTGGGAAGAAAAGGAAATACAGCTGTTTTGCAGGTAATAACAGTTTATTTTATGTCCTATTTTCTTTAACAGTGATTGCTCTTACTTGGAAACTCTCCTGGCATTTTGTAGGCAATAAAAACGTAAAAAGAATGCTTTTCACAAAGTATTTCACAAGCCTTTCCCAGTTTGTAATCTATGGCAGAAGGCTTCTGTAATCAGATTTCAGAGAGGTTTATCAAGACACCCATGGAAGAGTAGGAGACATGGCCACTCTCAGGTCATACCTCTGGAGGATCCTTGTTCTTGGAGTCTCCAACACCAAGCTGAGGGGAAAAAAAGGCCCATGGCAAAGTGAGAAAATGCTGAGGACAATATTTCTTGTGAAATCCGAAGAGAAATGCAAAGTATCTTAAAACTGAAAAAAATGTAATTTCAGGTTCATATTGAATTGCTCCCTAAACATTATGGTCCAGGCTCAGCATTAGTCCGCACATCCTGCTGTTTCTCCTTTGATCTCTGTAAAGCCCTACTCCAAGTGGCCTCCAGGGGAATAACTCTTATTCTCTAAATGTTTTTGGTTTGCCTTTGGGACCCTTGAGCCTTACTTCCTAATGATGGATTAATCATAGTTTAGGGGATTAATCATAACATTTTCCTTTTGAATTTTAATTTTAGTAAAATAAAGTCCTTATCTTACAATGAGTATATACCTAGCATCATGTTAGCTACTTAATGCAAATGAACTGAGTCTTCTAAGGTCCCCATGAGATGGTGTGGTTTGAAGGGGTGCCCCCAATAGATTCAAGAGTTTATTCAAGTTTTTCTCCAGCTGCCTGACTGGAGGGTGTGTGTTGGAGGGTCCAGCCCTAAAGAGTTTCTTAAATTCCAGCTATACATATGCAAAGAGCAGCTGGAGCTCAAGCCTGGAGTACCTGCTGTTTGCTAGTTTGAATGTCTGCTTGCTTGTGGAGTTGCTGGTGATGAGTTTCTCTCTCAGCATGGACCTGTGAAAGGAAGCTATCTCTTTCTCCATTATGGAATTTCCCCTGCATCTGTTGCTTCGATAAATACTTTCCTCCCCAAACTGTGCCTGGTTTGGAGATTCATCCATGTTGTGTGTGGCGGACAATGACACCTGGAAACTTGATGTGCCATGAGCCAGCGGGTCCATCAGCGAAGTCTCTAGAGAGGGGGTGAGAATGAAAGAGGGACAAGAGATACAAAGGATTGGAGCAAGTCAGTATTACCGATCAAGCTCATTTTATTACAAGACAGTCAGTACTTAAATATCCTCTTGCAGGAGGAGATGCATGGGCAGTTACTTAGGAATTAGCATAACCAGGTTGCTAGGTAACCTGACCACAGCAAGGGTCATGTGATCACTAGGAGGAAGCCGGCAGGTGGGAGAAAGTTTGGCAGAGAAATAGGAACTTAGCATTGGTTAGTAGGGGGAAGGACAGAGACCTTCAAAACAAATGTTGATGCAGTTTAAAACACAATAAACAGCTCCCCACAGAAACTTACAGAATTAGAATGGGGGCCTAAGAAGTGGGATTTTCCTAAAGTCTTAAAGGAAGAGGTGAGATACGATGGCAGACAAACCCGTGCTTTCCCTAGGATTTTACATCTCCTCTTCAAGTCTCTTTAGATACAGCCAAGGGAGACATTGATCAAGGGAGACATTGATAAAACCCATGGGTTTGTCAGGCTTCTGATAGAACTGTGTGTAAGAGAGAGAGAGAGAGAGAGAGAGAGAGAGAGAGAGAGAGAGAGAGAGAGAGAGAGAGAGAGAGAGAGAGAGAGGAGAGTGTCTCAAGCAGGAGCAACACACTTCAACTAAATTCGCTCAAGGAAATTCTTCTGGCCATCCCCTCAGAGTCTGCAAATGTCAAACAACATGCTTCTAAGAATACATTCTGACTCTAAAAATTGTATAGCACAGCACTGAGTTAGTTCCATTATGTCAGCCTTATCCACAGTGAGCTTAGTCCCAGTAGAAATGGCTTCTCCTATGGGCTATGGGGACGTTGGGAGACGTGGGGAGACACTGCCCAGGGGAAAGAGGCCACAGTGGAAGTTAGGACAATGTTACCCATTGTTAGGGACTTTGAGGAAACATTTTATGAATGTGGTTGGTTGATGTTTCTTTACTTGGCATGTGTGTATGTGTGTATGTGTGGTGTACATATGCTTATTCATGCCTCCATAAGTGTGCAAGTGTGAGTGTGTATGTGTGTGTGTGTGTGTGTGTGTGTGTGTGTGTGTGTGTAAGTGTAGAACAGAGGTTGATATCAGGTGTCTTCCTTGATCATTCTCCACCTTAGTCATTGAATTAAGGTCTCACTGAACCTGGAGTTTACCAATTCTGGTAGATTAACTACCACAGATCCCCAGGGATCCCCTCTCTCTGCGGCCCCAACAGTAGGATTATAGTCATGCACACCATACCTGGAATTTTACATGGATGATGAGGATCCAATTCAGGTCCTCATGCTTGTGTGGCAAGCATTTTACCCAATGAACCATATGCCCAGACCCTAGCTTTTTTTAAATGGGTGTTTAGGACACAAGCAGTCCATTCTGCTGCCTTCATGACTTCCCTGTACCTTCAAACTTGAGCCAAAATAAACCCTCTTTCCTTTCAGGCTTTTTTTTTTTTTGGTGGGCTGGGGTTGGGTATCTTTGTCATAGCAATGAGATAGTAACTAACATAAATAGTTTCTAAAATTATTATAAAAACATACCACTTTTATAATATCTTAATATTTCTGGCTCATTAGTCATTATCTCTAGCAGGAGAAGTGGTTTACCTGATACTTTGAGCCTCTAAGTTACCAAATCTTACCAGTCTTTAGTTGGGTAATCGTTGACATAGAATTGTAATAAAATGTAAATTAGATGTGACTGCAAAATATGTTTTTAAAAGTTGATTGCGTTGTCAGGTGTGGTGGCTCAGACCTGAAATCGAAGCATTTGGGAAGCTAAGGTAGGAAGATTACCGTGAGTTTAAGGACAGCTCTGGGTGATATAAAGTAAGTTGCAGGCAAGCTTAAGCTATGGCATGAGGCCCTGTCTCCACAAACATTTACTTAAGTTAATCTAGTACCAAAGTTAGTTGTATCTATTTTTAGTTTATACAGTGCCACTAATCAGATCCTCTGCAGATCACTTAGAAGCATCTGAGAATAAGATTGGAATAGGAACCTGCCTTTTCTAAACAAGTACTGAATAAGGTATGAGTAACTCCATAGCTATTCTCTCCAATTCTACCTCTTCCTCCACTCCCCTCTACTATGCCAAATATGACATGCAGTTTCTATTTATTAGTTCAATGTGAGCTTGAAGATCCATTCCATGAATTCTCCCTCTGTCCATTGTGTTTGGAGTCACAGTTTGTGACAGTGACTGAGAGACAGCTCAGAAGTTTAGTGTCAAGGCATACCTGCTACAAAGAGATGGATACTTCACAGAATGATTTCATAACGATTATATATTTAAAACATAAGATGTAGAAGCTACAAAGGACCATCAATGCCTCCACTTGAATCTTGAAAATCAATCAAGTCATTTTCACATTGACACAGCTACTTATCATTCATTACCCAATCACGTATCGTGTGGGAGAACACAGAATTTTATTTCAGCATTTTTCAAGTGGTTACTGAAAGGAAAAAGAGCTGGTATTTGCCATTGGGATTTTTGGCACAACTCTTAAAATTATATTTGCTAAAAAAATTCATGATTCAGACAAATCAATTACAGGGCTGTACTTCTTGCCTGGGATTATGAGTTTCCTAAGTATTGAATGGACCCAAACTATAAGAGGAAAACAAAAGGAAAGGAAACTAGCAGAGACTAATCTTTGCAGGATTAATTTGGTCCTTCCACCTCAGTTTATGAGGCAGCAATCTTGCAATGCTTATTGATTATCAGACAAGACTACTAATCCCCGTAAGGTCATTAAATGTACTTAATTAAAGAGCAGTTAGCGAGCCTCTCTTTACTAAAGTAATGTGGCTGTTAAGAGTGATTTGTACTTTGCCAATATGGGAGCAATTAATCTGAAGGTCAATCAGTCATTTATATTTTTCCAAACAAATATATCTGCTAGGCCAAGTGAGCACAGATATCTAAGGCCCACCAGCTGATGCCCGCTATCTGTAATTGTCAATTAAGAAAGAAAGTGTCCAGTTGTTCTATGTGTACAAAAGAATAGTCTTTTCTATTTTTTGGGGGGGTGTCAATCCAATTATTATTTGCTTAAAGATTTGCTTTTTCTGCTTTTGCTGATGGCGTTATAGGGAAGAGAGTTGTTAATGATAAACAGTTATGTCTTTGTAACCAGCTGTGTTTTAAGACAGGACTTGGACAAGAATGAAGGTGTGCATTATGGGATAGTTTCTGAGACTGATGGAGATTAAGAACTGAGTTGATCACATTCATAAGCGGAAGTCATAGTTTGCTAAATTGAGTACATTATTCCCTTACATAATAATTGTAAGAAAGCATACAATTGGATTTGATGACGGGTCTTCTGTGGAATTCTCAATTGGGTCCTGTACCCTTCCAGATCCTTTGAATGGAACTGTCTCAGGACTGGACTTGTCATATGACAAGCATTCATGCAGGTGATCAGATATTAAGTAATTCTTAAGGAAAAAGAAGTGTCATCACTTCCATGAATGTCACAAGCTTCTCCTATTGGGTGGGGCTGACTGAAGACATGCCCAGCACTCTGAGAAGCCATGGTAAACCTGGGTGTTGGTAATATTTAGACGATCTCACTCCTTTCTGTCTTTCTTCTCGGCTTCATGTCTATTCCTTGATGAAGAGTGGATTCAGAAGGTGACTGTCTCATTTCATGACATATCAGAGGACATGCAGCTACCTCGCAAGGAAACCAACCACAGCAAAACAAGGTCTTATTAGCAGAGATGGATTTTGATCTGTTTCTCCAAATTATAGTGTGAAAGGTTAGACCATGATAAATGGGGGAGAGAAAAAAGTGATTTTGAAGGGTAAATGGCAAGGGAAAATAGATCCAAGTGTTACGTCTTCAAATGACAGGAGGTAGATGCTCAACCCGATCTGACTAGAGTTCCCTTTGCAGCAACAGCTATTTCCCAATGGAATCTACCCTCAGAGCTGGACAAAATGCACAAAACCTCCACAGTACAGTGGCCTGTGTGTCTGGCATAGACTCCAGAGGAGACACAGCAGTGAGATCTCTTTCTGGTTTGGAAGTCTCAGTGCATGGTTCAGAAATTGTCTGGTGATCATCATTTTCCAACTGAGACTAAGAACAATATCTTTGGGTGCTTGGATCCTCTGAATATTCATCTTTTATGTTGCCAACCAGAATAGATCTAGCATGCATATTTAAGGTTGAGTGTTGTAGTACCAAGACGAGCCTTGGCCAAGAAGATTCCTCCATGGTGAGGAGCTTTTCCATTGGAAGAGTATTGTAAGAAGGGGGAAGGGCGGGTAAGCGAGCACTCAGTGCCCTGGTCACTTCCCACCAGTACTCTGACATGGAAAGAGTAAAGGTGACCTTTTATTTCTAATTGTGATTCATTCAGTCAAGGGAATGGTGGGAGCGAGGAGGGGTGGTTGCATCCACAGTGAGATCTTCAGGAGCTTTCTCAGGCTTTTTCTAGTGTAGGCTTATGTCCATCCTGTGGTCATACGTACATGTGTCTCAAGATAGGTATGAATTTGTCCCCCACACACTTGTTTTTTTTATATTTTATTTATTCATTTTCAAGCAGAGAAATATACACACAGAGAGTGAGAAAGAGAGAGGAGAGAGAGAGAGAGAGAGAGAGAGAGAGAGAGAGAGAGAGAGAGAGAGAGAGAACCAGGGTCACAACCTTGTGGGTCTGGCTTATGTGGGTCCTGGGCAATTGAACCTGGAGCCTTAGACTCTGGAGGCAAGTGCCTTAACCTCTGAGCCATCTCTCCAGCTCTCCCCACACACTTGTTAATGGCAAAGTCATGTCACAATGTCAAAAGGTTGGAGTCCCCCATGATTAGTCCAATGAAAGATTTCATTCTACAGGTAAAATTACCCAAACTCTAATGCACATTTGCCAGGGTTAACAGTAACTACCAGAATGGTGCAGACCTTCATTAAACACTCACTCTATTACTTAAGACTTTTATTGTTCTGAAGAACAATGCTTGTGAATGACAGAAACCAACTAGCCAAATTCCCAGCCCTTCTCTGGCATTTTTTCCTAGCTGTGTCTCTATGTACGTGTTTTAGTTTGCCAATGTCATACCAGGACATCTCTTTAATATTCCTTCAGTGACTATTAAATTTGATTTAAAAATACATTATTTCAGATATTTCCAAGCTGCTTACCAGTTAGCAGCAGTTTTAATGTCCTATTTATCTAAAACAGTTGCTTGCACTGTTTTCATAATCAGATAAGGGTCATTAAACCATTTTTGAGATTAAATAGCACAAAAGCATTTTTTTTCTGTTTATGTGCCCCATTAATATTGGAGCTTATGCTTACGATGGCTTAATGTTTCCATTTTTAAATATCATTTATGTTAATATGAAAAGGCTTTATTATCTAATTGTGAGGATTATTTCCATTACCTTCTAGAATAATCTCTGCAAATATTGGCCTCCATGTTTCTTTGAGCTGACAGTTTTTTAACCTTGAACCCTTCTTAGGACATTGTTTGAAATGTAGTTAGCTACTGTTAATTATTCATTGTTTTTAAAAATGTTGCTTTGTTTTTCAAATGAAGCAGGTATAAAATTGCAAATGGCTGCCTTATTTTGCTATTATCTGGAATATTCATAACATAGAAGACTCAGGAAGTAAAACTTATTCTAAGTCTTCCTGAGATGTATAGGGAGGGGGGTGAGAAGAACACCCGTGAGTGATGAAGGAAGTCAGAATTGGATCTACCGATTCGAAATCACTCTAATACCACTACTTGTAAACAGGTTAAAAAAAATCAAGTGACTCATGCTGCTCTGTGTTTTGCACATTAGAACAGCACCAAACCCTTCCATGACTACACAACTTAATGTTTCTGAAAAGTTCCTGTTTCACATATTTTCTATCTGATATATTCAAATATTCCCTTTTAAATACACCTATGCATTCCGTAAGTGCTAAGTGTCATCAGAAGCAAAAGGCATCTTATGTTTTACACCTCACTTTCAAAGAGGGGAGAGAGTAAAGATCTTTCCAGGCCAAGAGTATCAAAGGTGTGCACAGTGGAGCCCCGCCACCCCTGTCTCCATGCTTCTGGCCTCCTGAGGTGGTATTCCTCCTTTGTCTGACTCAGTTCTCCCATGGCCTCTTCATCACTGAGAAGAGCACCCACCACTCCTTCCTCGGCACCTTGTCCTTTCTCAGCCCTGTCAATGGCTCAGACCTCTTGATGTTCGGTCTCTCTGGATAAAGTGGTGTTAACTATGTTCTTTCACAAGGAGAGTGAAGGAGGTCCAGCCTGGCTGAGGGTTCAAACGACAAGAGTGAGAGATTGGCATTTAGAAGTTCACCAAACCTTAGCATTCTTTCTCAGAAATCGTGATCAACATCACTTACTTCCTAGGTGGGCTATGAAGATTAAAATATATGATGTACATAGATTTGTGTATTATCATTGTTGTTAGTGTTGTTCCTGTTGTTTAAGAAAGGGTCTTACTATGTGGCCCAAACTAGTCTCACATAATCCTTCTGCCTCAGCCTCCTAAATGCTGGGATTACAGGCATGTACCAACCATCCTTGGTCATAGATAAGTTTTTTTTTAAATTATGTTTTACATATTTTATTTATGAAAGAAAGAAGGAAATAGAGAGAGAGAAGGAGAGAGAGAGGAGAGAGAGAGAGAGAGAGAGAGAGAGAGAGAGAGAGAGAGAGAGAAAGAACATGGGCGCATCAGGGCCTGTGGCCATTGCAAATGAATGCATGCACCACTTTCTGCATCTGGCTATATTTGAGTACTGGGAATTGAACCAGGACCATCAGGCTTTGCAAGCAAGTGCCTTTAACCATTGAGAAATATCTCCTGCCCTGACATATATATTTTTAAACTGTAAAATGCCCTGTGAACTTTAGATGGCACCAACTTACTACCAGTTGAAACATGCATAACTTTAGCCCCCTCAGAAGCACTTGCTCTAAGCTGGGCTCTGTTCTGAGGGCTTTGCTGTGTTACATGCCATTTTATTGTCTCATTCCATGAGGGCTGGGTATTGAGGAGAAACTTTTATAGATGTGTAAACTGAGAGATGAAGAAATTGTTGAATTGTCACATTGCTAGCCAATAAATGAGCTAGAATTTAAGTCCAGAGACCATGTAATTAATGAGTGCTATATTATGAAGCCTATGAACCAAAAAGAATAATAAAGATTATTACTATACAATACCTTGTCTCTATTCTTCATGCATGGGGAAGTTTGACTTTTAACTGATTTTTCCCTCTGTCCTTAATCATTGACTCAACTCCTAAACAAATATCTTCCTGGTAAAGAAAGAGAATGGCCAGTATGCATGAATTTCAAATACATGTCCTAATTCGGTAGATCAACAATCTCACTTCCTCCCCTAGTGACTGTGTTGTTAAGAATGATTACATTTAAATAGTAATATCATATTTCCATTTGATATGAAATATTAATGGTGGTCTTAAGCTCTGTTTTTAAGGGAATCGTTGGTCACATCTGTAGCTGCAATCTCTTCTGTTGCTTTCTTTACTTTGGCTGTCTTTGATTTCGATAAAATGCATTACACTTGTGTTTATCTCTTCTCAGGTATTCATAATAACAGAGTGAGCTGAGGAGTAGAATTTATATAATGCCCAGCAAAAATTTCAATGCACCCCCAAATTTAAGGAGTCCCTGAATTCTTGTCTACAAAGTTAAAGAATTAAAATCACAGACAACAAGATATTAAGGTATAGTTTATTATTTAAGGGAACATGGGGAGTTACAGAGTTCTCCAGCCAGCAGTGTGGGAGAGAACACATGGAGAGTTTTAACAGAATTTATGCTGTCCAGCTAAAGAAGCAGGAAGGAGAAAGATCCTGAGAAGAAAAGATTCAGGTGGAAGAGAAATCCAGCCCTTCACCACAGGCTGTGGTGTGGGGCTGAGGAGACTTTACTGGTCCCTGGAGAGTCAGAAGTCCTTCTTCTAGGCCATGTGGGTGAGGAAGAGGCAGGATTATCTGTTCAGTGAGTATTCCTGCCCCAGTTGAGCAGGGGTGGTTGGTTCATACCTGACCAATTAGTTTTAATGCCTAGGTTTGAGCCCTAGCTAGATGCCTCCCACTCAAGGGGACGGGGTCTATGGAGCTGACTGAAACTGACACAGAATGACGCTAGAATGACTGTTTAATTACATTTGCACTTTTCATCCCAGCATGCACTTTGAGAAATGGAGTTATGACGTGGGCTAAGAGATATAAATATTGCCTAGTCCTCCTGTTAATCTCTGCCCATAGCTCACAGCTCTCTTTATGACGTCCCTGTGCGTTCCTCCTGAAGGTAGGATGGGTTTTAGTCAGTTATGAAGTTTCTTGGTCATTTTAGAGTTTAATCCTAAATTTCCCCTTCATTATTCTACCATGAGGGGTTGATTTTTCTTGATGCCCCCAGAACATCACACTCTTTTTTTTTTTGAGCCATCTCCTCAGCCCATATTCTCATTTTTTTTATTTTTATTTTTATTTTTTTTCCAATTTATTGTCCATAATGAGTTACAACATTTAGTGGGCAAACAATGAGTTGTTATCCCCAATTCCCTGCTGCCCTCCCCTCCCCCCTTCACTGGATAACCTCCTCCATGGGTCGTCTGGATCAGTCCTTGTGACAGGGGACCATGGATAGCCTAGTATTCAGCCAGGTTCTCCTGGCCATGCCTCTGGATAATCTCCCCCACCACGGCTCTTACAATCTTTCCGCCCCCTCTTCCGCATAGTTCCCTGAGTCGTGGTGGATGAGTATTAAGGCTGCTTTAAGGTTGT
>PVHP010004522.1:0-54719 GCA_004024765.1 Zapus hudsonius | reverse complement strand
ATAATTCTCTGTGGAGTTCCATTTGGATCCTCCACGATATGACTGTGGTGGGTCCTCTCTTGCCAGAATCTCAGCTATCAGCCTACGGTCGGTTGGAAGGGTTAGATGGGCCCCAACTCTCTCGCTGCATCCTGAAAAAATACAAACACAATATCCATCGGAGAGTTAGATCAGTGTAGGTTAACAAATATACACAATTCTGGATTACCTAGATTCTATTTTTAGTAGTCTCCCTGTCACTGGCTCCCATAGTGCATCTTGTTTTGGGAGCCCAAAAGTATGGGAACTGGTGCCTATTGCCCTGAATCCCTAGTTCCAAACAAGGGGTCCCCCTCACTGAGTGGAAAATTGGTCGAATTTGAAAGCTGTTGATTGTCTCCCCCAGGTCCAGGCTCCTCCATTACACCAAGTGCTCCTTTGTTGGTTCGCTGTTCCCTCCCAGTAGGAGGTGTGGTCAGCCTACTCATGGCCGCAGATTGTGTTTTGTATCAATCGTCTCTGTGTACTCCAGCTGTCGTTGATCAGTTTCCCCTGGCAGCCTGTGCAGTGCCTTCCAGCACTACACTAACTGCCTTCTGGGGGCTGGATACCATTCTGGACATTGAAGGGTTTCTCGATGCTGATCGATGCAGTCTGTGGTTTCTTCAGTAAAGGGTTTTGCCTCAGGCCTGGGGAAAGCACTCAAGAGCTTTGACAGAATTCTGTCTTGTTGTTGGAATCTCATGAGTCGCTTTGGTCAACAGCTCAGTGAGGGAAGGAACCAGTGGTTGGAACCAGGGGTTGTCAGGCTGATCCTTACGAGCATACTGTAACCTATTGAGAAAGTAGTGAGCGTCGCCTGGCAAGAGGGGCCATGAGTAGTAGGGGAGATAGTCTAAGCCTGTGAATAATTAGATCAGCCTGAGAACATCACACTCTTAAGCCATCATCTGAGAAGACACAAATCTTCTTGGTCTCTGGTCACCTGTGTACTTGGTGGCTTCCTAATTCTGAGCTCAAGATCCCTTTGTTTACATTGAACAGCTCTAGTGGCTTGCCTCATTCTTTTGGATACATGGAAAATTTGGGGAAAGTAGCTGGGTCTTCTGGACATTTGTGGATGGATGTCTTGGAGAGCGGTGGGAAAAGCATTATTTCCTGTCTTCTCCACCTGTTCAACACCCCTGTCTTCACATTACAGTTGATGGTTACAATAGTCTGTGTCTGAGTGACCTCAGACCTTTTGCTTGATGTCATCATAATTACTGAGATGTTCTTTGAACCCCTTCAACTCTAGTCCCTCTTCCTCTCTAGGAAAAAAATCATGTATTTTTTTTTCCTGGCTTGGGGTTTGGAGTTGAGAGTAGTACAAAACCGGTTTTGTTTGATTACACATTCTTACAAGTGTTTACTTGGTAGGTATTTCACCTAGATTAAGCATTTTTTATGTGAAATTCAAGATGATATCGATTTTGTCAAGGATCATAGAGTAAGTGGGTCGCTAGCTTCAGGTGCTTTTGAGATGGAAGGGTTGAGGTAGACAGAGGTAGTATGAGTGGGTGTCTGTCATATTTAAGTGGCATCTGCTTGCCACGTTTACGTAATTGCACTTATTCATTTTTCCCTTCTAAAGATGAATATTAGGGAGTTGTTACAGGGTTGCCTTGAAGAGGTATGTCTGCTGCTCTGCCTCTTTACCTAGTGGGGCCAGAGTCATGACTCAAATTTATTTGACTGTATGAAGTACTGAAATCCAGCTCTTTCTCTCTCAGTTTTGGGCTATCGTCCTTTCTTCCATTTAAATGTTTACTCAATACTCACTTATTTTGGAAGCAATTTAATAATCAGTTCTAACATTTTTGAAAAGATTAGCATTTTAGTCAATAGTATATAATGTAGGACTCAAATAGCTAATCCATGTACCAA
This sequence comes from Zapus hudsonius, assembly GCA_004024765.1. Lineage (NCBI taxonomy): Eukaryota > Metazoa > Chordata > Mammalia > Rodentia > Dipodidae > Zapus > Zapus hudsonius. The sequence continues at coordinate 52,814 of PVHP010004522.1, read as the reverse complement.
TTGTTTGATTTTAGCTTAAAATTTCTCACATACTTCCTGGTGTGCCCAGATGTTTCCTTGCAGCATCATTGTTTTAAGCAGTAGACATCTGGAAGTGAACAACGAAGGTAGCAGTATCCACCTTTATGGTTTTTGTAGCCTATTTGGGAGATGGTTCTTAGGTCCTAACAGAAAATGATGGTGAGTGTTTTGAAGGCAGAATGGCTAAGGTGAATTATGGAATGACCATACTTGTCCAGATTAGTTTGTGTGGTAAAAACCTGGAAGAAGAGTCATCCTATGTACCTTGAGTGAAGTTGAATAGCGAAAGTCCATCACCAAGCTCTGGGTCTCAGAAGCAAAAGTGGGATGAAATGTTCCCATCCAGTTAATAAGACTTACGAAGCATTGTAATTGACTAGATACAATCCTGATACTTCCCAGGGCATTGAGAGGTAGAGGATGAAAATATAGTTCCTTTTCATTATACAAGGAGATATAAATAAACTGGAAATAAATATATTTTAATGTTTTCTTTCAATTTTCAGCCTCATAGATAAGATACTGAAAATTTTTTGGGGAAAAAAAGGTTCTAGAATGCCATGTAGTACATTCATCTGCAAAATGCTGAAATTTAATGCTAAAAAAATAAGCCAGCATGAAACATGACTCACTTTTAATCAGCTAAAAGCTTTTTTTTTTAATCTTTTCAGAAAACTACATGGATGCAACAAACAGAAATGTTTAGCAAACAAATAGTTGCTTGGTATTTTATAGTGGCATCAGTGAATTTCAAAGTAGTCACCAGAAATCTGGTTGGATTTAAATCATGAAGCTTCAAGTAAGATTCATTCCTTGGAAGTCTTGGTCTCAAACTGTCTTTGTTTTAATAACACCTTTTGAGTCCAGGACTTTGTGTTAAACAAAGATTTCCGTTCTCTAAAATTGCGTCTGGAGTGTGCAGTCGTATCTCTGTGAACAGTGTTTGCCCTGTGTGTAGTCAGATGAATATGCAATTTGCTGGTTGCTGATTAGAGCGAAAGTCTGCATGTGTGTATGAATGTCTGGTCACATTTTACAAAGAAATCTCAAATGCTGACAAAGTGTCTTCTCCCTTTCTATATAATCCAACAGCTTGAGGTCTTGTCTCTCACTAAGCCTCATGCTGCGTCTTTGAAAGAAAGAATGAACCTGTGTGTAGATGAACCGCAGCCTGGAAAAGTTTAGCTTAGTGGTTCTGCTGGAAGCCCATGCCATCCCCACCCCTCAGCCTCTTCCCATCCCTCCACTCCTCTGCTTAGAATTCCTGGCCATTGGCATTTCAGGGATGTAGCAATAGGTGCTCATGGAATTTCCACCAACACAGGAGAGAGGCCCAGTTTTTGACCATAACAGACCAGGCACTAGAGGAGAACAGAGAATGTTATCAGTCGGCTTCTGCCTTGTCACCTTACAAAAGGGCTGTGGGCTGGGGATGGGGGGAGCAGGGAGGAGAGTGGGTGGGAGAAGGCGCTCTTCTCTGTAGGCTTCCTGAGCTATGTGGCATAGCATGGGGGTGCTTACTGTAAGTGATTTTCCTGGCAGCTCTTGGGAAGAACCCACCTTCTTTCAGGAGCTGGTTGGTAGTTTGAGGAAAAGAGCTCATGCGGATGTCAACAGAAGAGGTCATCCTGCACACTTGCATTTTAAAGTGTAATTAGAGAGATGATTGCAAAATCTTTAAATGCTTCCAGCAAATTCCAGCAAATTCGCTATTTTGCTAGAGCATGCATAGCAAAGCTGCAAGCATGAATATAAGCATTCTGCATTCTGCTTCTAAAACAAACCTAAACCAGGCTTTCCTGTAAGGTCATCTATTCAGTTACTCACACTGAGTCATAACCACAAAATAGTTGTTGAAATCATGGAAAGGCATAATGCCTAACTTTCTTGTCCAGAAGATATGGGAATAGGATTGATTTGAGGTCTATTTGCCTGTGTCTGCCATCGGGATTACATACTTATTTGATCAAATGATTTTATGTTTAAGAAGTGGAAAGAAGGGTTGGAGAGATGGATCGGCAGTTAAGACACCTAAGAACCAGGGTTCAATTCCCCAGTACTCACATAAGCCAAATGCACAGTGTGGTGCATGCATCTAGAGTTCGTTTGCAGTGGCCAGGGGCCCTGAAGCTTCTATACTTACTCTCTCTGTCTTTCTCTCTGTATCTCTGCTTATAAATAAATAAATAAAAATATATTTTTTAAAAAAGAAGTGGAAAGAAGGGGCTGGAGAGATGGCTCTGTGGTTAAAACACTTGCCTGCAAAGCCTAACAACCTGGGTTTGATTCCACAGTACCCACACAAAGCTAGATGCACCAGATGTTCATGCACCTGGAGGCATGAGATCCTGGCACACACACATTCTCTCTCTTTCTCTCTCTCTTTCTCTCTGTGTCTCTGTCTCTCTCTTTCTCTCTCTGCTTGCAAATAAATAAATAAAAATATATTTATAAAGAAGTAGAAAGAAAATTTAGCTGGCATACATTTAATGTTGTGAGCCATTGTTTGAAGTGTGAGGACTAGATAAGGAGGCATGAATAAATTATCACAATTATTCCCTTATTCCTTATCTGTTGGCTATGTTATTGAATCTGAATGACGCCTTCTTAGTTGAAGCATGCCCATCAGAAGAATAGAACCTTGTTGGTAACTCTAGAGAGCACTTGTCTCTCTGGGAAAGTCAAGGAATATACATGAAGGTGACATCTGCCTTTCATCTTTAAATGTGATTTTTTAGCAACTGATAATTCAGAGAAAAAATAGTGAACATCATTTTAAGAAAAGAACCTGGGTGGTGTAAAAGACACGCAGTATGAAGCACACAGCCTACTAGGACCTTGGGAGAGGTACAGTGTGAATGGGACACAGTGTACAATGAAGGAAAGGGAAGAGAGTGAAGAGAAAAAAGAAAGAAAGTGGGGAAGAAGCCAGCAGGGAAGGTGTGAACTTGCATTTTACTCCCTATTAAATATTAAAGACCAGTAGTTTTTGCAGGGCTCAAATATTTGCTGAATAAATGAATGAAAAGTGGAAGAAACAGAATGAGGATCAGACCTTTTTGTGTGTAACAGACAGAGGTCAGTGAAGACTTGCAACAGGTTGATGGCCTCTGATACCCAGCTGTGCTGGAAGAGCTTGGGGGCTGTTCCATGCAGAGGTGAGGACCAGCCAGGATCTAGAGGTAGACATACATCCTGTACTGAGGAGTTTCAGAGGAGATTTTTATAGCATTGGCTGAAAGGGCTAGTTGCTAGAATGTACAATCCATAGACATTGGTGACTCATTGGATATTGGGGGTGAAGTGCTAAACATCCCTGGCTGAGCAACTGAAGCCCACATGTGACTCTGAAGAAACACACATAGCATTTAGGTACAGGTTATTGGATAGTAGGTTTATAAGGCATAGGGAAGGTGGGAATTCACCCTTCAGCTTTTGGGTATCTGTGATGGTTAAGTTTTGTTGTCCACTTGACCTTTTAATAATTTTGGGTGGGTCTCCATGGTTGTTCACAGGAAGGCAGTCCTCTCAGTTAGGGGACAGGATGTAAAGAAGCTCAGAGAAGCTAGAAATGAACATCCCTTCCTGGAAGGGCAGTGCAGGAAGGAAATTCCAGAGACTCGGGGAGCCAAAAAGTCTGGGAAAGGGTTGCAAGACCCTGCTTTAAAGCTATAAAAAGGGGAAGGAAATTTCTCTCCTTATGTCACTGCCTGTTTGCTGTTCTGTGTGGGTGGTGTTGGTGATAGCTTCTCTCTCTCTCTCTCTCTCTCTCTCTCTCTCTCTCTCTCTCTCTCTCTCTCTTCTTAGATCTGTGAGAGGGGGCAGCCTCTTTCACCATTATGTAACGTCCTCTGGATCTGTGGCTTCAATACATCCTTTTCTCCTATAACTGTGCCTGGATTGGAGATTCTTCCCAATGGAGTATGGCTGACTACCACAGTATCCTTCAACAATAGATAATATCTGAGAGAGGAAAATGTCAGGGTAAACATTTGAGGAACTTTAAAACTACAAGAAAATTGCCAAACAGTAACACATAAAGAAGGCAAGGGAACTAAGTGGAAATGACTACCTCTTAATTGTCCTTTGACACACTTTGAGAGTCCCTCATGCATTTGAGTTATTACAGGTAAATTCTGGATTCAGTCAGCTTGGAGTTCCTACTTATCACAGTGCCTAGAGTCTGACATTCTCTAAAGGCTGTTGATGAAAGATAATGGCACTATTTAATGTGGTTTCAGGAGTGTTTAATACATAGTGGTGCTGCGATAACTTTCTCAAAGCTGTTTCTTTGATGCTTCAGACTGAGATTGTCTTTGCTGGCACTTAGTAATAACACAAGTACATCTCCTTTCAGGCTGATAGTATTGATACAGGTATTTTGCAAAACTCAGGCACCAATCTGAGCACACAGTGAACATCCTTGGATAGGAAAACGTAAGATTATTTTCCAAAATGAGGGAGAAGAAAAAGTTGGGGGAAATTGCATTTAGACAAGTCTTGAGACTGTAGGATATTTCAAGTTTCTTTTCTTTTGGGGGATGTGAGTTAAACTTAGTCCTCAGTGAGCATGTGTTCAGATCTCCACGTTTGGCACAAATGAACACAAATCGTTGGTCTGTGGTGAGAGTAACGTTTCTGCAGCTCTTGCTCTGTGTGATGGAGCTCTGAGGGGAAATCTCAGCATTTCCCGGCACTGAGCCATCAGTCAGCCCTTCGGATGCCCAGCCCACTGGAGTCTTTTAGAACCCAGAGAGCGACTTTTGCCTCTGATAGAAAAATCAGGGACAGTGTGATGCAAAAGAAAAGCTAATTAATTTTACAAATAATAACAAATAGTAATAAGGTAAGCGAGCTCATGGGAACCAATTAAGAAATGCTGTGCACTTTTTCCCCCTTACCACACAATTTTTTTTGTAAATTAGAACATTAATGTACACATACATCTGGCTTCTGCTATTCTATCTCTTTCTGAGACAAATGATAGCAATTTTGATTCTCTGAGAAGGATGAGCTGAATTTTGAGCATGCTTACGAAAGGGTGAAATATCCTCATTCTTTCAAAATAACTCCTCTTTTTATTTATTATTTTCTGAGACTGATCGGAAAGCCATTTGTACTTTTCTCTTAAAAACAGAATAAATATTTCTCTAGAATACGTATTAAGTACTAGTGAGTTAGTTATTGATCATCATTGTCTGATATTATATGTAGTTTCAATTCAGGCTTAGCTGATCTTGAGAAAATAAGGTTTAGCCCATTAACCTTGACTGAAGTTCAATGCAAAGACTACACGACTTCATCACTTTTAGACAAAATTTGGGAAGTATTTCTTTTCCTTTTCTAAAAGTCAAAGCAGATTCCTGACTGGCAAGGCAGAAGAACACATTTACAAAGAGAAATATGGTCTTCCTCTAAGCAGCCCATCATGTTTCTTTTATGTTTTAGAAATAGAAGTTCCAAAAATATAATAGCAACTAGGACATATTTCTTGAGGTGTTTTGGTGTTCCTCGTACATGGCCCACTGTGGAGCCAACACAAAATAGCTGTGATATGTAAATTTAAATTATTTTTAGTAGATAGAATTTAATAAAACTAATTAAATAATTAATTCATTTATATCCAATGTACTACACAGAAGTGAAGTAACACACACACACACATACACACTACTTACAAAATTAAAAGTAGGTAACTAAAAGAAGTTGAGACGAGAGAGAACTATATATGGGCATTCAATGTAATAACCATTAAGACAAGGAATAAAGTTTTATTCAGAAATGCATGTGACCAGGGCACTACAGTTGCAGACACTAGAGGTGGTCAGGAAGATATTCTATAAGCTTCCCAAAGGCCATGGCCAATAGGAAAGCAGAATTACATAGATTCCAACAATCCCAGGCACTACTTCAGCGATGTCATCTCTGATGACAGTTCACTGAGAATTCATATTTCTCAGTCACTTCTTTTAATCACTGCAGTGGGGGAAGAAAGGCCAACAGGTTAATCAGCTTGCTCAAGGATCCATGTCTAGTAAATGACAGATCTGAGAACTCTGACTCCCAAATAACCCACTACACTGGTCTATCCTCCAAGGCTCAGTGCCTCATGGGACCCAGGGGACAGACCACTCCACCCAGCCACTGGAAGGTGTGGTCTTTGAAGTAGTCCAAAAGTACCCTGGAAACAGATAGAGATAGAGAGGTAGAGTGAGAGAGAGCGAGCGAGCGAGCGAGCGAGAGAGAGAGAGAGAGAGAGAGAGAGAGAGAAAGGGAGAGAGGTGAATTTATAGGCACATTTACATATATGTGTTAATAAACTAAATAATTTGCATGTTTTTAGAAAACAGCTTTTAGATCCTTTGGGTTACTTTCTACATAAGCAACGGCACCAACATAAAGAAAATCAATTTTTCTCCTTATTTTTTAATGATTCTAGAAGATATAATATTAGTGATTTGCCTTCTAAATCTCTTATTAAAATGCCATGTTCAGAAAATATTTACATGTGTCTGTAGGAATCTAACTCCAACTTTTCATAGTTCATCAAAAAGCCATGTATAAGTTTGTTATTTCAGAGCTAAGATTGAAGGCTGTTAGTCAGTAAAATAATATTTTTTTAATGAGTTGCATCAGTGCTTTGTGGTGTTACTGAAATATCTTAATTGCTTTCATGAATGTACTTAGTGAGCTTCATTTTGAATGTGTTGTTATTTACCTTATGGGATGGAATGAGTCACTACATCCGGGTACTGTGCAAACCCAAAGGAACATTGCTTTTGGCCTGCGGTGCTGGCTGAACCAGAAAGCTCAGAATCCAACTGTCAGGCGCTCTGTTCTGCCTGTGTGAGCTGTGTGTTGTGCCCACAGGAGATCTGGGCTGGGGACTATCTGTCCAGGAGCCTCTGGTCTGGCATCCAGGCTTAATTGAATAACAGCAGGGGCTTCATCCAGAAGAAAGGAGGTAGCCAGTCAAGATAGCTACAAGGTCAAGAAACAGCCTCTGAGAAAGCCACACGTAAGTCACAGAGCCTGTGAAAGATTTCACAGAGTTCATGAGTTGCTGAGAAGACACCAGTTTTATTGTAGAAAAAGAGGGAAGACAAGAGGAACATTGTAGATGCTAGGACCTGGCAGTCAGTGTAGTTCAAAGCCCAAATTCTAACTCTTTCAAAATCCATTTTATTTCTGTGCCTTTCCTCCCTGGTCATAATTCATTCCCTGTACTTTTATCTCAGCCATAGGTAATTCTAATGAGCACCAGGCATTGTTCTAAATACATTGCCACGCATGCTCCTGGTGTCTCCCCAACACCTCTTTTTTAATATTTTATTTATTCATTTTCAAGCAGAGAGATACAAAGAGAGAGAGGGAGAAAGGGAGAGAGAGAAAGAGAGAGAGAGAGAGAGAGAGAGAGAGAGAGCACCAGGGCCACCACCTTGTGGGTCTGGCTTATGTGGGACCTGGGGAACTGAACCCGGGGCCTTAGGCACTGGAGGCAAGTGCCTTACCCGCTGAGCCATCTCTCCAGCCCTCCCCAACACCTCTTTGAGGCCAGTCTTTCATTTAGGTTTCACAAGAAGAAGCAAAAGCTCTGTGACCTTGTTCAAACTTCTGTCGCTGCTAACCACAACATTAAAATCTGAATTCAACCTCTAGCCAGCAGTTTGTCTCATCATGCATGCATTTATCTGTATTTAATTTTAGTCTCCTTTATTGAATTATAACTTCCATGCAATCAAATGGTTTGGCAAGTATTGCTTCCACATGATGTTAATAACCTACAAACTCGCCCCCTCCTCACCTCCCCCGTATGACTGATCATCAATGCCTTCACCAAACACACAGCCATGGTAATCCAGATTGCTTTTTCTGTTCTATCATTTTGTTTTTATATGACACCATAATAGTGAAATAATATAGTTTTAGTATTTTGTTTCTGTATACTTTTATTGAACATGTTTTTAACACTGTCCATGTTGCGTGTATCTATAATTTATAACTTCCCATTGCTGACCAGTATCTTAGGGTATTAAGCTGCCATGATTTATATACCCATTAATAATTCTATAGATATGGGTTACTGTAAGTTCAGGGTTACTGTGAATAAAGCTTCTATTGACACTGGTGTACAGATCTTTGTATGGCATATGTTTTCAAGTGTTTTTGAACAAGTATGTAGTGAGTGTGCTAAGTTACATGGTGCTGTAGTCAGCATTCGTTGCTGTGCAGAAATAATTCAAACAAAAGCGGATTCTGGAGGAATGGGTTTATTTGGTTTATGGACTCAAGGGGTGACTCCATGTCATGAGCAGAGGGGTGGACATCACCTCCGCCACAGCACTGGAAACAGCGGCAGGAAGGTGTGCCAAACACTGGCAAGGGGAAGCTGGTTTATAACCCCAAAATCCTGCCCCCGACAACACAGCTCCAGAGAGGTTGTAAAACCCCAACTGCCATCAGCTGAGGATCAATCATTCAGAACACATTCATTTGTTTGTTGGGGATACCTGGATCAAACCATGACAGATTGTATGCAATTGACTTTATTAGAAGCTACCAAAGTGTTTTATAAAATATATTGTGTGGGACCCTGCTAAGAGGCATGGAGAATATAGGGTTAAAGGAAGTTGAAGCCGGCCTGCAACCCCTATAATCTCTGAGTATATCTGAGTTTATTTGAGACTGATAGGTGTTTCCCGAAACCTCCTTCTTAATCCTAAAACTCTAGCCCTCCAGGAAGGCCACAGTGAGCCCTGAGATAAGAAGACAATTCAAGGCCTAAGCTCACCCCAGCTGTAATAACCAACCTGGACCATAAAAGTCTAAAGGTTTCAGTTACTCTGCAGCCATCACCATCCTATACATGTTTAGAATCACCTAGAAAGCCCCCTCAGTTTATCTATGCAAACTAGGCATCCACAGGTTCCTGGCCCCTGCCAATCCATTCACGAGACATCCAGACCACCCTGCCCCAACCCATCCCCTGCTGATGCCCCTGCCTCTGATTTTCCCTCTGGCTTCTCCTCTATAAAAATTACCTTTCTACATACAATAAATGATCTCTATCTTTCCACTGCAACTGCATGCCAAGAGTTCTTCCTCTCGTTGGCTCACCGCTGTTTCAAGACTGTTCACTCAGCTCCATGGACGAACAGGGAGTTGATGTACGATGCAACTCCCCAGCTAAGCCATAGAACGACAATATTGTTCTAGTTGACTCAGGTTCCTGTTACTTCACATTCCCACTCTTCCTTTCTGATTTAAGTTACTGTGAGTGTCTTTTCAGGGGGCCTCAATGAGGGGTTTTGACATGTTTATCTCATGGCTAATGGTGTAGTATCTTTTAATATCCATATCTCCTGTCCTCATATTTTCTTTGTTGCCATATTTGTTGAAGTCTTTTGTTCATTAAAAAAAAACTGCACCCAGGTTTGGTAGCTCAGCATTTGGAAGGAGAAGCAGTAGAATTATCAAGAGTTTGAGGCCAGCCTGGATTGCATAGCCAGTTCCAAGCTAACCTGGGCTTTGGAGGAAGATTTTTCTCATTGAAAAATAAATCCTAAAAAAAAAAGAATATTCATGTTATTTTTTTTAATGAAACTGTTCTTGAAATATTTAGATGTAAGGTCTTTGATTCATTCCATTACTCATTCATTCCATCCTCCAAGTAGTTAGCAAACATTTATTGACTATTTCTTATGAAACTCTTTAGTGGATTAAAGTGCTCTTGACAAAACCCACATCCACTTGAAACCATTGAGGTGGATTTATTGGGAAATATAGTCATTGCTGATGTCATTAATTGGGTGATTGAGGTGATATCATCTTCTTTATTCAGTGACTGGTGCCTTCTAAGAAAAGGACAAAGAGATAAACCCACATAAGGCCCTCTGACTATAAAGGCAGAAACTGTAGGGAGCCTAGTGCTACCAGGAGACACCAGACCTTAATAATGGAAACTCATCTGCCTCAGCATCTGAGTGTGGGAGCACAGTATCATGGTCTGATCTGGGTGTCCCTCACAGAGGAATGTGTTCTGAATGCTTATGCCCACCTGATGGCAGTTTGGGTATTAGAACCTTGTTGGAGCTGTGTTGTTGGGGACAGGCTTATGGGAGTTCTAGCCAGGCTCCCCTTGACAGTGTTGGGCACGCCTTCCTGATGCTGAGGAGAGATCTTTATTTAGGTATGTAATGGAGGTGACAGAGGTAATATGGCAGAGGTGATGTCCACCCCTCTGCTCATACCATCATTTTCCCTGCCATCATGGAGCTTCCCCTCCAGTCCATAAGCCAAAATAAATCTGTTCCTCCACAAGCCACTTTTGATTGAGTTATTTTCTTTTCTGTACAGCAAGAAGTTTGACTACAACACACAGGTTACCTGAATCCCAGCACTGCTGACTGCTAAGTATGGAAACAGACGTGTTTCTTATCATTACTCTCCTATCATTAAATACAGAGGAAAATAGTAATTAGGGCAAAATCCTTACCTAAGGATTAAACATTGAAGTAAATAAGTAAAACTGGCATAATTCTTTACAGTATCTGATGAATGTTATATGTTGATCTCAAAGGTGTTCATTATCACATGTGCATTTAATTAATAGAAAGTTCATTATGTCATGGAGCAGAGACACCTTACAGCAGAGAAAACACTTGTGAAGGAAATAACCCTATTTTATGTCTGTATTACAAGGAGAAAGAATAGGTTTGGGGAGAATGTTTTAGGAAGAATCAAAGGGTTGTCTTGACCAATATAGCAGAAGAAATGAAAGGAGAAAACCAAGATTTCTGCCCTGAGTTCAAGAGGAAACACTAATGATATTAACACTGTGTGGACAAGCAGTCAGGTTGAAGGGTAGATTGTCAGGGAGAAAGAAATACATTCTGTCTTTAAGGTGACTGTGAAGGCTGGCCAGAGGATCTTAGAACACAGGTTGGGAGACATTCTGAAAGAAAAGGAATGGATACAAATTCCTAAAATCATATTCTTTATGGTGGGTGTGGAACAGACATTTGATGATACTCATCTGGGGTCCTTATAAAAATGCAAATTCATGTGTAGGTGCCCCCATGGCTTTAATGTAGATAAGAGTTCATTGTTGATAGTTATAGGATATTGGTAAACAGGATACATGAGGCTACACCTACCCTATTCTTTATGACCACAGGTAGCCATTGGAAGGAAGTGTGGTGAAGAAGCTGTAAGGCCTCTACTGTAGGTTAGGTTTCAATATCATTGATGACTATTTTGGGTTGAATTATCAACATCATCATTTTTTTTTCAAGTAGGCTCTGTTAGGCATAGTGTTTCTGTGAGGCTCATTTTTTTTTTACTTATAAAGTGTGGGTTCAGGTACAAGTTTTGGTAATTGCCAATTGGTCCGTTTGCTGGAGGAGGAGCCCTTCTTCCTTCTCTTTAGCCCAGAGCGGAGCAGCAGGGACACCAGTAAAGGAAGCTGCATGTATGGGATGAAGGTTATTAGATCTAAGATATCAGAGAACAGCAGCTACTTTACCAGTATCTGGCTACTAGACGATGTCCCCCCTCACTCCTGCAGATGGGAGACATGCCCTCCTGGGTGGGCAGCCACCACTGCTGAGGAATCTTTTACTTCCATGCCATCATCTCAAGTCTCTGTGTTTTCCATGGTTCCCATTTCTCTCCTACCCATTTCTAGCATTCTCCCATGGTCTCATCCCTTACAATGCAGTTACATACCTGCTACTTTGAGATCCCAAGAAATAAAGTGATTTCCTTCCATAAATATATGATGTGGGTGACATTGTTATGCCAAAATAGAAAAAGAAATAAATTGTATTTTCAAAATATTTAGTAAGGATTATGGAAATATAAAACACAGTCTTGACATTTAAAAAAGTAATAATGGATGTTTGCAGGTGAACTCTTGCTGTCTTGGCCTTATAGTTTTCCAGCAATGTGCAAAAACATTTATGTTACATTAAGGAAAAAAGATAACAATGCATGTTGCCCCACTCATTATTAAAATTGCATTATGGGTTTTGCAATGCATGTGCTAGTGAATAAAATAAAAATCAGAACAGCTGCTATAAAACATAAGGAGTATCCCTAATATTTCAACTGATATTCTGTATGTAAGACCCAAATTAATCAACTAAAAGTTGTGCAATGTGATGATGTTTTTCAAATAAGGTGGCTGAATACACAAATGTAACATATATAAATATAATGTATTTATTACATATATAACTTGTATATAAACTATTAAAATTATAACAATAATTATGTAACCAACATAATGAATGCATGTCTTGAGTTCTGAAAAATAAAAACTTTAAAAGAATATAAGAGACATGTGGGATGTTTATTAATAATTGATAATCAAGTAACACTCCAGGGATTATTTTTTTAAAAGTCCTGAATAAACTTAAACATGTATCATGTTACAGGGGCAAAAGGAACAAAAATTTAAAGTGAATTGCTTCTTTAGAATTCAATGTGCATGTCTATAGTGGTTTGAATCAGATCGTGTTCTGAATGCTTGGTCCCCAGCTGGTGAACAACTTGGAATCTGGAGTGTTGCTAAAAGACATGTGTTCCTGGGGACGGACTTTGGAGTGGTAGAGCCACCTCCTCCTTGCTAAAGTTTGGTTCACTCTCTTGCTACTGTTTCCACATGCTGTGTCATGGAGATGATGTCCAGCCTCTGCTCCTGCCATGCTTTCCCCTCCTTACTGTAATCCAAAATAAAACCTTTCTTCACACTAGCTGCTTTTGGTTGGGTATTTTATCCTATAGTTACAAAGATAACTACAACAATGTTGATATTATTATCTCAATTATGTTTACAAGGATTTCTTTATGCAACTTTGAATAAAACAATATTCATGTCTAAAAGAATAAATTGTAGGAAGACTATTACTTTTTTAGAGAATAAGGAAGTAATGGACTGACTTTTGTCACTTGTTATTAAAACACAACTTGAGTGTGGCATAGTGGTGCATGCCTTTAATCTCAGCATTTGGGAGGTCTCAGAGGTAGGAGGATTACTCTAAGTTCGAAGCCAGCCTGGAAATACATAGTGAATTTCAGGCCAGCCTGGACTAGAGTGAGCTCCCATCTCAAAAAAATTACTAAAATAAAATTTAAAACATAGCTTTTCAATAGGTAGTATGGACGATGCTTAAGATTCAATCCAACACTATGAGTTGAGAATTATTTCTTATTCTGTTTTTGTGTGTGCATGTGAAATATGTGTATATGTGCATCTGTGTATACGTGTGCACCAGAATGCACACATATGAATGCAGAGGAGAGCATCAGGTGCCTTCTTCTATCACTTATACTTCCTTGAGACAGTTTCTCTCTCTCTCTCTCTCTCTCTCTCTCTCTCTCTCTATATATATATATATATATATATATATATATATATATATATATATATATATATCTTTCTCTCTCCTAAGCTGCAGTTTTTGGGAGCCTCAGTAATTCTGTCTCTGCTCCCTACAGGATTCTGGTTACCACATGTGTAGCTAAACCCAGCTGTTTACATGTGTGCTGAAAAATAAAACTCAGGTCATCTCTGGTCCTTTCAGACCATCACACTTGTGTAACAAGGGTCCATAATCATTAAGACATCTCCTCAGCTCAAGGATTTCTTAATATAAACAAACATGCCACTGTTACATTGGTCCTAGAAATGGAAGTATTATTATTAAATAATGCTCTATTTATTAGTTTGATTTAAGAAAAGCACTTGGGTTAAAAATGAACTCATAAAATATGTGAAATGAGCAAATGTGTTTCACCCAGATCAGGAAATAGTTTACATTCTTCTAATACTGAAGTAAAAATCACTGGACAAAAAGAAAGATTTGACTAAATCTACTTCTAAATATATAAAAATTACCTACATTAAAAACACATAGCCAAGTTTCATGCACATAAAGTTGTTGAATGCAACTAATCACCAGGGAAACGCAAGTCAAAACCACAGGGACATAGCACTTCATACCCGCTAAGATGATTATCTATGAAATAAAACAGTGAACAATATTGTCCAGGATATGGATAAAGTTGCACGCTGGTGAGTTGTGGGTGAGAAGGTAACTTGCCATTGTGTATATGAACAGCATAATGCCTACTCATCAGAAAATGTCCCCACAAAATTGCAAAGTGCTCCAACAAAAGGACTTTTGGGTGGACACAAAAAGGACTTGAAACAAGGACTTGAAAAGTATTTCTACATCTGTGTTCAAGGCAGCATTAGTCCAAATGTCCAAAAGATGAAAGCAACATGAATTCTCATCTGCAAAGGAAATTGCAGTATGTGAACATGTATATGTATGGATATTATGTGGCTTTACAGAAGAAGTTTGTGATGATTAGGTTTTGTTGTCAACTTGACCTTTTTAGTCATCTTGGGTGAGTCTTTGAGGATGTTCATAGGAAGGCAGCCCTCTCCTGAAGGGGCTGGATGTAAGGAAGCTCAGGGGAGCTATAAATGAACATCCCTTCCTGGGAGGGCAGTGCAGGAAGGAAATTCCAGAGACTCAGGAAGCCAGCAAGTCTGGGAAAGGGTTGCAAGACCCCTCCCTAAGGCTATATAAAGGAGAAAGAAATTGTCCCCCTACCCCTGCCTATTTGCTCTTGTGTGTGTGTGTGTGTGGTGTTGGTGATGGTTATTCTCTCTGTTTTGGACAGAGAAAAGGGGAGTGACAGCCTCCTTCACCATTATGGAACTTCCTCTGGATCTGTAGCTTTCTTTCTTCCCATAACTGTGCCTGGTTTGGTGATTCAATCCAGCAGTGTGGCTTACTGTAAGGACTGAGTTGAGGATTAGAATTTAGATAATACCCAACAAAATATCTAATGTACCTCAAAACTTAAGGAGTACCTGAATTCTTGTCTACATAGTTAAAGAATTAAAAATCATAGACAACCAGAGTTTAAGGTATAGTGGGAGACTTTATTTAAAATAAAATGGTTACAGTATTCTCTAGCCACCATTGTGGAGAGAATATGTGGGAGAGGTTTTAGCCAAAATCTATGCTGTTTAAGTAAACAGGAAGGAAAGACAACAGAGGGCTCCCATCATGAAAAAAAAAAAGTTCACGTGGGAAGATCTTGAGACCCCCCCCCTTACCTGGAAAATGAAAGTCCTCCTTCTAGGATACCATGTAGAAGAAGAGACTGGGCTTTGTTTTAGGGATGTTTTTAAAACTTCCACCAGGTAAGTCAGAGAGATAGATGATTGGTCTATACCTGACCAATCAGTTTTAACATCTAGGTTTGAGCTCTGGCTAGACACCTCCCACTCAAGGGGAAGGGGGGTCTATGGAGCATGTCTGAAACTTTTGCATTCCTGTGACAGTTTTGGTACCAGGAGTGGGATGATCTTGCCAAGATGATTCTGACCATATAGATTTTGGTCTTCTGGAATTTGTGTGCTGGAGGAATGGGCATGGACTTGGTACTTGCAACTGAAGATGCCATCCAGAGTGGTAAGCCAAGTTTGATGGACATGGACTATTCTGGTGAGAATTTGGAAATTCCAAGTGCAGAGAGAATTGAATTTGGAGTCTTGGTTTGTGAACTTTCTAAGAGGAAGGAGAGATTACAGAGACCATTATTGGAACTTCGTTACTGGAATAAAGGATGACTGTGTTTTGCTGCCATGCCTAGACAGCTTGATCAAGGCTAAATTTAAGTAATGGACTGATGTGCTTGGCTAATGATATGGAACTGAGAATTTAAGATTTAAAGTTGGAAAAATTCAAGCAAGTTTAATTTACTGACTCAGAGACTGGCTTTGGATTAATGAAGCTGCTATTGTCAACACATTAACTATCCTGAAGAAGATAGCCTAGCTGCTCTACATTAACAATGGAAAGGATGCCTGAGGTGTTTCCACTCAGGAAGGACTAAATGGTAGGCTGCAATCTCTTTTGAAAAGAGATAGCTGAAAGGAAGGAATCTGCTCTTCAAGGTTTATTTCCTCTATGAATTAACAATATGGCTGTGTCCTGCATACCTGGTGGCACAGTCAGCCACATGGCACTGGGATGAATCTTCAAACCAGGCACAATTTGGGGAGGAATGTATTTATTGAAACTACAGATTGAGGGGAAGTTCCATAACAGCGAAAGAGGTCGGCCCCTCTTTCACAGGTCCGTGCAGAGAGAGAAACCCATCACCTGCACCACACACAGAACAGGAAACAGGCAGAAGGGCAAAGGAGAGAATTTTTTCCCCTTTATATAGGCTTAGGGTGGGGTCTTGCAACCCTTCCCCAGATTTAATGGCTTCCTGAGTCTCTGGAATTTCCTTCCTGCATGGCCCACACAGGAAAGGATGTTTAGTTCTAGCTTCTTTGAACTTCTTTACATCCTGCCCCCTACTGAGAGGCTATCTTCATATAGTCATCTTGAGAGACCTACCCAAGATAATTAAAATTTTTGTTGACAACAAAACCTAACCATCACACCTGGTATTACTTTTGGAAGCAGGTGAAATGCATGTGTTGAGTAGCTCATGAAGTGGACATAGTTCCAGGAGCTGCTGCTGAGATGTGGTACATGAAACAGGACATGAAGTCCCTGATAGGCCAGTGAAGCCATTGGAAGATTGACCATGGTTTACAATGGAGACCTGAAGATGTTTTCGATATACCAGGACTGTGAGAGGGCTACCATGGAGCATTGTTGGCTCTGGAAGGAAGCTTTTCCTAGCTACACAGTCAAGCTGGAAGAATGGAATTGGAAATCCTGGAGACTGTCATTCATTGCTTGTGATATTGGACTTGAACTGCAGATGTTTGATGTTTGCCTAATGGTTCTTTAGTTTACCTTGGTCCAGTCCTGATATGTCTCAAAGAAGTTGGAAATATTTCCTCTGTGCCATTATATGTTGAAATGCACTAAAAGGCATATGAACCTATAGATGTGTTTCACTTACCTGTGAACAAGATCAATATATTAATTTTGTTAAAAACAAACAATTAGAAACCAAAATCTCCAGAAGAAAATAGATCAGTGTGTTATGTAATGATCTTGGAGGTTGGCTTGTGATATTTTTTAAAGGTTATTTTTTTGTTTGTTTGTTTGTTTTGCTTTTAGTGCATGTTGTCGCTGGGGATTTGGCTTAGTGGGTAAAGTGTTTGTATTGCATGAATACCTGAGTTTGGATACCCAGAGCCATGTAAACCTAGATGATGTCATGTGATTGTCCATAACCCAATGCACCACAGTGAGAAGGGAAGCAGTGACAGAGGATCACCTGAAAGTTCTTTAGCCAATAAGCTTCCAGAAGAGAGTCATGAACAATGACAGCCTCTTTCCCAAAAACAAAGTGAGGGCTGAGGAGCCAGCATGCTTGCTACAAGCCCTGGCTGCACAAGATTGAAGCCTGGTGTTGAAGCCCACAGCCCACGATTCTAGAAGGACCATTTGTAAACTAGTCACTGCACCTTTCAGCGTCCAGTTCTGTGAATGCTTCCAAAGAGCCTTTCCCCTAGTGTGAGAGTGATGTCACATTATCCATGGACAAATAATTTTATAATCTCTATGGAGGTACACTAAATTCAAATTACACTAGAGTCTTTGCCCCTATTACCAGTAACTTCAGTGTCACCAAGGACTCACTGAAAAACCAGGATTTTCTCCACATTCTTCTATCTTCCATGTCTTTTCCTTTTTTGATGGTGGAAGAGGGAAACAAGTCTCTGGAACGGGTTCTTTGTGTATTTCTAGAAAAACAGAATGGAGACATCTCAGCACACTACATTGTAAACGGAATGTTTCTGTGAATCACAAACGTGGGCTTTCTATTTCTTTCAGAAATAAAATTCCTTTTTAAAATATTTTTAGACGCAAAACACCAATCCTTAATTTTAGCAGTTTTTTTAGGACACTACTCACACATCAGTCAAAAAGCATCTTTTGTGTGTCAGACATGATCACCTACATGAATCTTAGGGAATGCAGTTAAAATACAAGAACACGCCTAATGGCTTACTCTCGGGTTGAAATCCTTCATTTCACTCTATCGGTAGCACACATTTATGTTTTTTTCTCTTTTATTCAGTCATTCAAGTGGTTTGGGTTTCAGTGTTTATATACACCACTTACCTTTCCACATCCTGGCATTAGGTGAAGTCCTGTTTCTTTCTTCAGTACCACTGTCTTCCTTAACCCTCCTGGGTTTCAGTCATTCCAACAAGTTCTCATTTTGTGATAGGGGCTCCATCATTCTTAGGATCAGAGCTCTTCCCAGAAACTTGAACCTTCCTATTACAGATCACCTGCTTGGCTTGTGCTCAGGCATTGTTCAACTTGCCTGCTGTCCTTCATCCTGGACCATTTTCATTTGCAGATCCACACCTACCTATTTGTCCCATTCACCAGCCATTACCTTACCTGTCGCTACCTGTCCCTAGCTGCTTCCCAGCTGTTACACTGTTGGCAGCCCCAGGCCCAGAAAGCCACTCTTGAATTCACCTGCCAGCCTCACTCTGAGTCCTTGCCCAGGTGGAGGAGAGAGAATGGACAGGAATTAGATGGCCTGCCACATGCTATCAAAGGTATCAGGTTCTATCTGTAGCCTGAAACACCCAGGAAAAGCTTTTGTGTTTCAAACAAATACAATCTGGGATCTGAGAGCGTGCATAATTTAAGGAGTACAGGAACATATGCTCAAATATTTTGAGTACAGGAATAGAATAAAATATGTTAGGACCTGGGCATCCATTACAAACAAACTCCCCAGAATTACTAACATTTTAGAATGTTTCATAATCTGAAAATCTGATAAAGGCACTAGAGTTGCATTTTGTGCAAGCTTCTATTGGATATGTCCTTTATAAACATAGAACACTTTTTTTCCTCCAAACTCAGTCTCTGCACTTCTGATTCTGTCTCCAAAACAGATCTCTTTTTCATTAACAGAATGCACTCAAGCCCTTCTAAGTCTTATCTACAAACTCATTAACTTTTAGATATGATTCCACATGCACCACTTTCCTAAAGCCTCAGAAGTCTGAAGTCACTGAGGCCAGTTCTACTGAACCCTGGGCTGGGTCTACATTTTTCAGGCATTGCCTCCTATCATTCATGTGATTCTGCCACACACCTGCATTCTCCATCTTCGTGTTCACTGGGAGGAATGTTTTTCTTTACTGTGTATAAGGTTGCCACAAAGTTCAAGTGAGATCATAGAGTAAAGGATAGGAGTTGAGGGCTGGAGAGATGGCTCAGCTGTTAAGGCACTTGCCTCCAGTGCCTAAAGCCCTAAAGCCCTGGGTTCAATTCCCCAGTAGTCACATAAGCCAGACCTGCAAGGTGGTGGCCCTGGTCTCTCTCTCTCTCTCTCTCTCTCTCTCTCTCTCTCTCTCTCTCTCTCTCTCTCTCTCTCTCATCTCTCTGCTTGAAAATGAATAAATAAAAAAAAGGATAGGAGTTGCTTCTCTTTTTTGCTTTTGGATGTATAGTTACATGATAATTTGTAACTATGCAGTGGACAAAAGTGAAATGAGATATAACAGTGGAAACCCAATTATTGCTCTGCATTTTCTACAATTAAACACTCAGCAACCATCATACCTTGGGTGATAGTATTCCTACTTCACAGAGGAGGAAACTGAGGTGAAAAGAGTTTGCCCGACCTACCTAAGAACATATAGCCAACAACTGGCAGAGATATGACAACTCAGAATCTCTTTATAGTTGACATTTTTAGCCACTCCTTGGCCTTACTTTTCATAATGTTCTGAGTGGTGGAGGCAAAATTCTATGTTTATTTTTTAAATGTCCCTAAAACACTAGAAGCTATCTCCAGCTGCTTTGGATCTTATAGAAACTAGAGTGAGCACAAGATCAAGGCATATGACAGACTCCCAGGCATTGTCTCCTCACATGCTGAAAGGATACTCATTGGCTACAGCCTGTTACAGACGCTAAGGGCCACTTTCCAAAGGACAGCCTCTGGCTACTCCCACACTTTATGCTCATGTGATTAATATTTCTCTTTTTTCGTGTAAGGTATGCATGCATGTGTGCATGTGTAGTTCTATTTGCAGGCGCGCGCACACGCGTGCGTGTGTGTGTGTGTGTGTGTGTGTGTGTGTGTGTGTGTGTGTGCGCGCTGTGTGGACAGAAGGTTGAAGTCTGTAATCTTCAATCACTCTTCATCTGACTAATTGAGACAGGATCTCTTGCTTGAACTCCATCTAGCTGGTCCCAGGATTATTTCATTTTTGCCCCCTAAAAGCTTCTGTTCCAGGACACCATGCTGATTTGATATTTTTGTGGGTGCTGGGGTTCCCAACTCAGGTTTGCATGTTTGTGGCAAATGTTTTACTGATTGAGCCATCTTCCCAGCACATTTTTTCCTCTTTATGTCTTATTTCTTCTTGGCTATGAAAAGTACTGAAGTTAGCAAATATCTCTGTCAGGCAACCTCCATATGAAGGTTCTATTCCTGGCCCTGAGAGTGAATCCAGTCCAACCATGGAGCCCCCAGGTGAATCTGGAACCTGCTCTATATAAGGGGACTTCCTTCAGGTGTTAAGATAGAAGTTTCTAGAAGCTCCTCTGAGACTTACCTGGATATTCAAATGTGCTTAGAATAGGTGAAACCCTTTACTGGATGGGCCTTGGGCTCATGATAAGAGAGTTCTGTGATTAATCTTTCTGTGAATGGTTTCAGTTATTTCCTGTGATAAGCTCACACACAGTGATTCTACCATTCCTCCATGACCAGAACTGCTGTTGTCTTCGCGTGAGCCCTTGTTTGATACCTCCATCTTTTTCTTGGGGTGCTTTGCTTGCTAGAAGGAATAATCACATCAAAGACCCATTTGAGATGATTATGGATAGCTTTCTCCTACTGTTTTATATATATATATATATATATATGCATATATATATATGCATATATACATATATATGCCAATACAAATGGGACCATTGCTAAAAAGATTTGGTTACTGTTTTCTTAATTCTAACAATACCACAAAAATAGAAGAGGTGGTGGACCCTACAAGGAGGTGGGGTTGACCCTACTGCCCGCTGACTGGGGTCCTGTGGTGTTTGAATGCAGATGACTTACTAGCTGTTCACTGAGGACACCAAGCCTGGTTCCCAGCTACATTTGACAGGATAGTCAAGTGCCTCCAGACCTAGGGACGATATTTGTGTTTAGATTATCTTGCAATAGATCATGTTCAATAGTCATGTCCTTACCAGACCAGAGCTACTCAGTGGATCTGCAGAAAAACGTGCCTGACTAAACTTCCCCATGCCCATCTTTCTGTCTTTGTTCTTTTTTGTACTTCTGGGACCCTTCCAGGGGTGATAGGACTCTGGGTGCCTGACTCACTTGTCAGATGTTCTGGATTGATAGCACAGGAACCTAAAAGTGGAGGGATGTGCTGGTTTATTATCTGGCTTTACAAATGGCAGGCACAGTGTCATGGGTGCAGGGCTTCTACTCTACATCATCTTGAACCATGATTTCCTGTGGAAGTAGTCCAGAGGCAGAAGAATCCTCTTCCTGGAATGGGTAAAGCAAGGATTCCTCACAGCACCACATTGAAAATGTAAAGTTAGTTTCAGGATTTACAAGCTTTAAGGAAAAGACAGTGTGTGAAGACTTGTCTGGGAACAGGTTGATGACTTTGTTTATAGCAGGTCTGAATAATCATTGTCTAACACACTGTGCTCAATGTGTCTGTGTTTAAATACATTTACTCAAATTCTTACGGGTCTCCATAAATTATCTGGCTTCACTTGAAAATGTTCTCTTAATTTTTAAGAAATGTCCCATTGAGAATATAATAATCAATTAGCAAGAAATGTCATCTTTTACAAAAGGTGAAAAAGACTAATGCTAGAAAGTTCTCTTGGAAAATAAATTAACCGGAATCAGGGACAGGAAGGTTTGGGTTTGTCCCTAACTGTCCTTTAAGAGGAAACACATTAGAAACATGTTTCTTATTTCTAACATTTCTGTAAACATAATAACTTAGAACAAAGCAACAGTTAACGATTAGTTTTCCAGACAGTTTTTTTACACTTTTAAGAGATAAGTGACAGGTGAGAAATATCTGTTGGGTTAACAAAATATTTCTGAAGTAGCCTGATAGTCTAGAAGGCAGAAAAGAAAGCTTTGGAGGTAGGAAGAACCATCTCGAACTGAATGGGCACAAGTACCCATAAGTACCCACACACTCAGGTGCAGCTAGGAGCTCAAAAACAGCCTTCCGATCGCTTCTGTATTTAATTAAATATCTAGAAATAATATCACTTTTTCTTTATGTTAATCCATATGTATTTCAAGAGCGTGTCCTGGGGTGAATGATACAGAAACAACTGAATGAGCTAGAGAAACTTCTATCAATAGATCAACTTTGTAGGATATCAAGAAAAAAAATCCTCTCATTTTGCATCTTCAGCAGAGAAAGAACATTTAAATGTATTCATCTGAATGTTGTCTAATGTGCCAGCCCTTTATTGGTGGAGCATTAGGTAGATTGAGATGCAGGAAAGAGGCGGGGCCAAGGAGAAGATTATAGGCTAAGGTATACTGCTACTTTAAAATTATGCATGCGTGACCCACCTTGGTCCCTCCTACTGCTTAAGACAACAGCTGAAGCTTGGAGAGCTCAGATCCTGGCCGGCCACCAAGCAGAGAGCACTCACAGGTAACAGACAGAGCATACCCAGCATACTTTACCTGGGCACCAAGTCTTCCTTGGGGCAGTCCTGTTACTGTGCTGGCTGAGTCACCAGGGGATACAGCAATGTTGCCAGGCAAGAAGGGACAGTCTTGAAGAGCCATTTGTCACACTGAGAGGACTGGTTGAAATGCAATAAAGAAATGGTAACTGGGCTTACTTATCAATACAATTACTTACACAGTATTAGGAATCCATATTTAACCTAGAAATTGTAGTGGTGAGAGGAAGCCCTGACACCAGTGTTGGCTGAGTCCTAAGGCACAGAGGGAGCAGATGGTGTTGGTTCTCTAATCAGCTTACAGTTGTGCACGGGCTGGGATGAGGGGAAAGGCCAGAGTGCTTTGCTAGCTGCATCTCGGCTCCGGCATGTGCAAGGGAGCTCTGGGTTACAGCAGATGGGGTCTGCGTAAGGAAAATCTATACGATGCTTTACCTCATTAAGTAGAGTAGATAGTGCTAATTTGTGGGGTAGAATAGCAACTTGAAGGTTGCTGTATGGGAAAGTGTGTTATTCCTGATGTCATCACAACAGAAAGTTGTCCTGTAACATTTTGAACTTGATTTGGCCAATAAAATCTATCTATCTATCTATCTATCTATCTATCTATCTATCTATCTATCTATCTATCTACCTACCTATCTATCTATTTATCTATCTATCAATCTATCTATCTATCTATCTATCTATCTATCTATCTATCTATCTATCTATCTCTATATATATCTATCTACCCATCTCTATCTATCTATCTATCTATCTATCTATCTATCTATCTATCTATCTATCATCTCTATCAATCATCTATCTATCATCTATCTATGTATCTATTTGTGTATCTATCATCTATCTACCTACCTACCTATCTAATATATCTAAGATAAATATATCTTATCTACCACTACACCAGGTTCTCTTAAATGTTTAGTGTCTAGTTCAAAAAGAAAGAAGGAAAGACTCCACAAAATTCAGTGTGGGTCAATTCTGCTGCCATGTTTCTCAAGGATATATTTTCTCAAGGATATATATATATATATATATATATATATATATATATATATATATATATATATATATATATGCAATGAATACTTATTCTAGGCAATGGACTTCCAAAATATATTTTGAGTTTGGTGTTTTTTGTTTTTCATTTTCTTTCCTGTAAGGAGTGAGAAGTCCTTACATTTGGGAAGAACTTAGATTCTAAAAACTTTCGCCTGACACGATGTTTTCCATTCCCCAGGCCCCAGCTCCGACTCATGTCTTCACCTTTGCTCAGATCAGCTTTGGTGTTATTACCTGCGTGTGAAAACGTGTCTGCAGTGTCCCCAAGATGGAGTTTCTCAGCATCACTTAAAGTGCCCTGCTTGCAAGCGTGGCTGGCGAGAGACGCAAGGGCCTGATTATTTATTTAGGAATCTTTTATCAGGAGGAGAATGCTCTTTGTAAACATGAATTGCCTGGCGCTTTCACTGAGTTACGGTGTCTGGTTTCAGATCTTTAAGACATTGATCTTGGCATATTTTGCCTCCATGTCACTGGCTGCCTCACAGGGGCTTTTTCCTAAACTAGAGAATGTGGGGCTTTTCAAGAAGGTATCTATTGTGCCAACCCAAGCCGTGTGTGGACTCCCAGATCCAAGCTCTTTCTGTCACAGCTCTGCAGCTGCTGAAAGTCTTCAGTTCTGCACCCTGAGGGTTTGCACCCAGGACTGTCCCCACAGGTCTTCCTCTCCTTCCTACACTGCCCTCCTCTCAGCAGGCTCCTGGCACTGTGTGACACCAGACACCACTGAGCGCCCTCCACAATCCTACAGCAATACGACCAGTTTCATCTTTGGCAATGACAAGAATTGTTTTTCTTCTTTTCCATCTCTGAGGATGGAGGCAGAGTTTACTCTAGCTGTGTGGTTGAAGCCTGAGCAAGAAGGCATCATGTAAGTAACTTACTTGATCCTGAGGGTTTTCAGGTTGCCTAGGACCCTGCAAAGCCAAGAGTCATCACTATTGCTAAATGGATTCCAAACTAAACCCAGAAGAATACTGCAGAACCCTGGCCATTGAAGATGGGCCGCTAGCTTGATCTCTTCGGATAAAAATTTACAATTAAAAAATAAAATAGTTGCATTGAGGACATATATGCTTAAACCTGAATCAATTATATTTGGTAGGTTAGCCAAAAATTTGTTCCTAGCCGATGGAAGTTAAAAAAAGGTTCAGAGTGAGTTTGAAGGCAAGTGTGCCAGAAATACAAATAATGTTTTCAAAGTCTTTCCTTTGGTTTGTAAAGAAAGAGTTCCCACTAGAATTAAAAAAGGTGTAAGAGGTTGATAGTTATCTGAGGCCTGGAAAATGTTTGACTCCGCTGTATTTCTGTAGACATGATGCTTTGATTCATGGAAGATGATCCCTAATGAGAGATGAACTCCTTGGAAAATGTATGGCTTTTGGATTTTGGTTTCTGGTGTGTTCTTCTGGACCCAGAGGAGCAAGAGGTGTTCCTCCTGGTATTCCTCCCAGCAAGAATGCCCTCCACATGAGGCAGAACTAGGCTTCCTTATGGCCTCAAGTTTATATCTAAAGCATTTCTCCTAATTCAGACCAAATCTATCTAGAAATTTTAATAAGCTGGATACTTCTGAGCATTTTTGGATCTTTTTTGTGAACTTGCACTAGGGCTTTTGGTACCCCCTGAATTTGTCTCAAAAGTCTTGTCTAGCGCTGAAGAGATGGCTTAGCGGTTATGGCATATGCCTGCAATGCAGAAGGACCAGAGTTTGATTCCCCAGTGCCCATATACAGCCAGATGCACAAGAGGGCGCATGTGTCTGCAGTTCATTTGCAGTGGCTGGAGGCCCTGGTGCGCCCATTCTGTCTTATCTTTCTCTTTCTCTCTCTCTCTGCCTCTTTCTCTCTCTCTCTCAAATAAATAAATAAAATATTTTTTTAAAAAGTCTTGTCTGCCTATGGAAGAACTCAAGAAGCAAGCCAGAGAATATCATAAACAGCTCTGACTTTTTCGCTAGTTGAAAGTTTATATGTTTCCATAATATTTTAAGCTTGAAGTGATAATAACCGCAACCCATTTTCCTTATTTTGATAGCTCAAAAGAAAATTTCATTTTCGTACTGTGGAAAATTCTGGGAAACTCAAGCTACCTGGCTTATGTAAAAGGAATCTTAAAACAGTCCTTTGGCAACTAGGACCAGTATTTTTTCATTTTTTGAGCATCCAGAGATATCTCTTTACCAAATTCAACTTCTGATGGCATTGTTTTGTGTACATAAAACCAAGGAGGGTTTAGAGCTGTGTTATCACATGGTTTATAGTTTTGAGAGTCCCTTGTTTATATCAAGGTCATTTTCATTCTCAAAACTAAAATACCTATGGGAGTTGGGGGAATTTCAGGGTGTTTGTGTTAGATAAGTAAAACAAACAAAACATGGATTATCCAATTATTGTTTATTCAGGAGCAGAATAAATCCAGTTCCTAAATATTTTGCTACCTGCCTTCCTCTCACAGTTATTATCTTCCAAAGCTAGTATGTTTACAAGCAAACAGAATAGCAAGGAAGATAATCAATAACATATTAAGAAATGCATTTTCAGTAAGCTTGGGGAAATAAGTCTGCATTGGTAAATACATTCTTGAGTAATGATCGAATTCTCACTTGTAGATTTAAACTCAAGAAAAATGAACAGAGGCAAACTCTTCGATTATTTAAGGCCTAGAGGCTGGGGATAAAGAGAAATGTGTTCATTCCAGTAAATCACAAATGCCCAACTACTGAAGGGTTAAAAATAATTTTCATTAGTGGGATTAATTTAAAAAAACCCTTTACTAGCTAGAATTAATTGCCTAAATTAAAAATATATATGTTCACATGTACCAAGAATAGTAAGTCAATGTCAGAGTAGCTGTTAGTGATCTCCTTTCTTATTCTTATATCCCAACTCAAGGGAAAAAAATAGATGTGTGAAATGAGATGCTTAGCTGAAAATGTACCCGATAGTGAAAGTTTTAACACCATTAGCTGTAATTCTTGGTGGACTCACTTTGACCTTTGCCTCTTGGCTGCATCTTAATGAATTTGGCCACTGCGTGAGGTTTTACTGTGTCTGATTCATGCTTATGGTCTATGTAGCAGATAGGTGGATTCTTGTTCTAACCAGCATGGCATGTTTAGCTACTATAAGAGCGACTCTTAAACCAGCTTGATCAGGGAAGAAGGTTGTAGAAGGCTGAATGTTGGACTTGTAGAGAGGCCTGGGCTGAGCAAATGGTAATCAGGTGAGAAAGCTTCCAAGGGTCTGAAAGGTGGACCTTTGTGAGTACTACAGAAGTGACTCTTTGAAAAATAACTTGAGCCTGGCAAGGTAGCACTCAGGAAGCTTAGGTCGGGGAATGACAAGTTTAATGCCAGTCTTGGCTATATTTGGAGAAGAAAGCCTGTTTCAAAAATAAATGAAATAAATTAATAAGACAAAACAAAATGAGCCTAATAAACATTTTAGACATTTTCTAAAAATGCTTCTATTTACTGAAACTACTATCTGACCATGTTCTTAGAAAACAGAATAACCTGTCATCCAAGATCATTAAGGGTTCTCAGTCCCTCAGTTATGGTTGTATGGTTATGCATAGGTAGCCAGCCATCTTACACACATTAATTTAGCTTTTTGGCCAGTAGCTGATGGGTAAGTAGAGACTATAGCTCTCCATCCTCCATTTCATCACGGGAATTAAACAGAGCAATTCTGACTTCAGGGCCTTCTATGCTCTCTAAATTCTCTTCCCATTAAAACAGGAGAAAGATTTGCACTGGTGACTCAATACCTCAGTGGGATTTAGTGTCTTCTCCCACCTCCCATAAAAGACATATCCAAGGAGCTAATGAGCCAATAGACTAAATGTTAGTTTTGCAGAATGATCTGAGTGTTTGATTCCCATCATGGGTCTCTAATGAGGGGTGTTGCAGCTCTGGGGAAATATTTGGTTAATAAGAATTCTATTTTTTTATTGAAATAAAATGACATCTTTGAAATAAAGCTTGCATTGGCTCTGATGATTTTGGGACTCTTATTTGTAGTGCACTGTTTTGAGTAGAGTAGTTCACTTTAACACTGAGCAATGTGTTAACATGTCATTTTGGTTGGATGGTGACCTTTTCTGTCTTTTCTGGTTGCTTCCTAGGTGTGTGATAGAAAAAACGGTGGATGGGCAGCTGGTATTCAAACTTACAATATCTGAGAAAGAGACCATGTTTTATTATCGCACAGTAAATGGTTTGCAGCCTCCAATAAAAGTAATGACACTGGGGAGAATTCTCGTGAAGAAATGGATTCATCTAAGTGTGCAGGTGAGTAAAATAAAAAATATTTAACATTTGGTTAAACACAAAAGTCTATCTTCCTTTCTCTCCTTTAAGTGGCATCTATCCACAAAATTTCAAGCTGTGTCTTTTAGATTTCAAGTGGAAATGACAAGGAAAGATGACAAATGGTTCAATGACCCAATGTTGTATCTGTTGATAGGCTCACAGACTTCCTCTCCAACATTGCTACAAAAACTCCCCAGAAGTTTAAGGACAAAGGTATTTGTACTTAATAACATGCTCAGGAAAAATTGGTTTTTGTTGGTTACTGTATCTCATGTTATTCCGAAATGTGTAAGAATGCCTTTAATGTTATGTATTGCTTTAACTGGTCTTTGCTTCATTTCTACAGCTGTTCATCTCCGATAGCATTTGCTGATGTAAATACACGTTGGCTGTGCCATTCAATGGCTGGTCTTAGAACTAAGGAACTTTGCCCTTGAGGCATTCAAAAGGTGTTAGATTATTATTTGAGTTGTCAACCACAGTTTGTAAGAACCTTAGAAACTGTGAAAAGCCAAGAGAGCTGTAAGATGTCTGGTATTTAAAATCCCTGCAATAGAAGTCTATTATCGTTTTGTCTCTTCTTGGCAGTATGAGGCTTTCGATAATGCCAAAACCACTTTGCTTTTCGAACCAGAGGAATGTCTACCCCAGCTCCCAGTAGGTGCTTTTATGTGAAGACCTACTGGGTGATTCCCATTTGTACCTTTGCTTCTTTTAGAAAAATTATCATTACCTTCACATATATTATTATAAATGTGTGTCATGTACACACACACACATCTCTGAACTCTGTTTAGTGAGTTTAAACGATATTTTTTGCCTGCACAGTTTAATATTTTATTGGCTATTTATAAAACATTTATTGTCAGGCTTCATACATATATATAAACATAATGGGCCCTAATCATTATTCCCACCCACCACCCATTTGTGTCCCGCCTCTTGCGTACCCCTCCGGGGAACCCCTTCTCTCACTTTTCTGTATGGATGTCATGTGAATTTTTATTTGGCTCAAATTATTTACTGTTATAATTTATTAAATTATGTATTATTTAATTTAAATGATTATTTCAATATAGATACCATACCTGAGAATTTTAATCCATATTGTACACATCTTTGTTTTGTCTGATCCTAGTACAACGGTTCATTGGAAGTCATCAAAGGAAATTGAAAACATAAATGCAGAAAGGGACACTGGCTGATTTTTAGGAAGACATTAGGAAAGCAGTCTGATCTACCATACATGTTCCGAGTTTTCAGTTTTGACATGAGTTCAGCCAATGTGGTTGACTGGGGACAATATTTCCATGTGTTGAAGCAGAAGGTGGATTTGGGGGGTGGCGATCCTGCCCCTGGCACCAGGCCCAGAGGTAGCACCATATCAGATTGGCCTCACTGCCCACTTCATAGAGGCTCAGTAGTTAGCAGAGAGGGAAAACTTTTGTCCTCTCTCTCTGTGTGGTTCATTACAGTCACTGCTCACCGCAATCAGATGGCATCTAGTGTGAAAAATGATGAAATAGAAACTGGGACAGAAAGGCACCCAGCAGATCATTCCAAAACAATGCAATGCTTGCTGAATATTTTCATATCAACAATAATCAAAGACAAACTTCTTTGCCTGTATTTTGCCCAATCTGCTAAACTGCCCAGTCTGGCCAGCAACAGTACAGGAAAAACTTTAGGAAAAAAGTTTGAAATCTAAAATGGGAAGAGTTTCCAAAGGCTGAGTTTCTCTCCTGGGAGTGGAGTGCTCTTAGACTGCCTGTCGGAATTAGTGTTATATGTCATCGCATGTCAAACACCAGCCATTTCCTAGCTCAGGCAAAAATTCCCTTATAAATCTTTAAAATTTCCCTTCTTAATTTAAAGGTTAAAGCACTTAGGATTTAATGAGACTGTTTATTTTATAACTGTTTGACTAGTAGGATTAAAAATCAGCCTTTCCAATTCATTTTATACTTTTGCCCTTTGAAAAGTTTTAAGTTTATTTATTTATTTTCTGTAGTCCAGGCTGGTTTGTAATTTATACTATAATCCAGGCTAGTCACAAACTTGCAGTCCTTCTGCCTCACTCCCCAATGTTCTGGAAATGTGGGCATGTGCCACATTCATGGGCATGGAATTTTTAAAAAAAATAAATTTTTCAAGTGTATATAAATTATGTAAAATAGTGGGCCTCATTATAACACTTCTCTACATGCCTACAATGCAGTTGACCATGGAAAGCTCTCTTAACCTTTGGTCTTCCCTTCTCTCTGAGGTATCTCCCTACCTCCTTTCCTCTTTCACTCCCTCCTTTCCCCCCTATATTACACAAATCACAGAAAGCATGCAATTCTTCTCTTTCTTTCATTTTTTTTTGATTTTTCGAAGTAGGGTCTCGCTCTAGTCCAGGCTGACCTGGAATTCACTATGGAGTCTCAGGCTGGCCTTGAACTCATGGCTATCCTCCTACCTCTGCCTCCCAAGTGCTGGGATTAAAGGCATGCACCACCACGCCCGGCTCAATTCTTCTCTTTCTGATTTTAGCTTGTTTTGTTTAGTATGATGATCTCTAGTTGAATCCTTTTTCCTCCAAATATCTTCATTTCAGTCTTTACAGCTGAATTAATCTCCTCGGGTGGATGTCGTGTTTTCTTCATTCTTTCACCTAGTGATGGGCTTCTTGGCTGTGCAGTTGTGAATCGTGCTGTAAGAAAAAAGAACGCTGAGAAATTTCTATGGTGTGTTGACTTATATACTTCAGATCTATTCCTAGGAATGGTATACTTGGGACATATGGGAGTTTTAGTTTTCTGAGGAATCTCCATAAAGGTTTCCACAGTGAGTGCCCAGATTTACTTTCTCAGCTGTATTATATAAGGGATTCTGTTTCTCTCCTTTCTTATAGGCATTTGTTGTTGTGGGTCTTCTTAATGATAGGCCATTCGGGCTGAGGGAAGGAGAAACCTCAGTGTCTTAATTTGCATTTCCCTGATGGTTAAAATGTGAACTTAAGGGGGGGGGCAACCTTGTTGCCTCCTGTGCTATCCATAACCCCTTGCCACATGGATAGTTCCAGTGTGCCACCGAGGAGGATATCCAGGGGATTGGGGATTGGGGATAGGAGGAGGGAAATGGGAATATAAGTACAGTATTTACTGAATCATGTATCTAATTTTGGGCAATAAATATAAAGAAACAAAAAAAAAACCCTGTATTGGTCACTTGTATTTTTTCTTTACAGAAATATCTATTCCATTCACTTATCTCCATATTGGTTACATGATTTTATTTTTATGGTGTTCAAAGTGTTTTAGATAGATCCCAGATATTAATCGTACATAAGATATCTATCAGGTAAAGATTTTCTTCCATTCTGTGTAGGCTGTCTCTTAACTCGGCTAACTGTTCCCTTTGCCGTTCATACACACTTTTATTTCATTTTTATTTTTTTTATTTACCAACACTTGACCTACCAGAGATCCTTTTCCTATGCCCATTTCTTAAAGGCCTTTCCTTATGTGTTCTTCTAGAAGTTTCCGAGTTTTAGGTTTTGCATTAAAAAGTTTGGTTCATATTTGAATGAGATATATACTGAACAAGGTAAAGATAGAGATCTAGTATCAGTCTTACACATATAGATATCTAGTTTTCTCAGTACCATTTTTGAATAGGATGCCTTTTCTCCAATAAGTATATTCACATCTTTTGTCATGAATTATATGACTGTAGTTGTGTGGAAATTTCTGGATCTTCTATGCTATCCGTCTACTTGTCCATTTTTTTGCGCCAGGACTAGAATCTTGTGATTATAACCCTATTTATTGGGTATTGCAATACATCAAGCATTTCTATTTTTCTGTTTAGAATTAGAAATGTTATTTGAGATTTTTATGCTTTAATATGAATTCTAGGATTAATTTTTCTATTACTGTAAAGGATTATTACTAGAATTTTTATGGACATGTAGATTGCTTTTGGGCATTGTGGTAGTTTAAATAATGTCCTCCAATAGAATTCATTATAACTGTGGTTATTAAATTGTTAATTGTCTCCAGGCTTCTGGCTGGAGGAAGTGTCACTTTGGCCTGGCCTCCTGGGGTCATGACACCCTTTCTAAATTGGATGCAAAATTCTAGGGATACATAGGCAAAAGAAGAGCCAGAACCTGTCTGGCAGTTCTGCATTTTGTGAATTACAGTGTGACAGTGTGCTTGCTGGCTTCTGGAGGTGCTATCTCAGTCTTTGCTTGCTTCTGTGAAAGGGAGCCAGCCTGTCCTTAACTTCCCCTAGATCTGTTCAATAAATATTTTTCTCCCTCAAATTGTGCCTGGTTTGGAGATTCATCCCAGTGACGTGTGGCTGACTATGACAGGCATTTAAGGCTATTGATTCTGAGGGGTTGAAAAGATCGCACAGTGGTTGGAGGCACTTGCTTGCAAGGCTGACAACCAAGGCTTGATTCCCCAGCACCCACATAAAAGCCAGATGCCCAAAATTTGACATGGGTCTGAAGTTCAGTTGCAGACGTAGAAAGCCATGGCCACCCATTCATTCTCTCTCTCTCTCTCTCTCTCTCTCTCTCTCTCTCTCTCTCTCTCATAAATAAATAAAATATTTTTTAAAAATAATATCAATTTTGTCAACCCATGACCATACATGGCAAGTCTTTCTTTTTCTAGTATTTATATTTTCATTCTTTATAGTGCTCTGCAGCTTTCATTACAGATCCATTTTTTTCTCCATATTTAGCTGACTAGAGGTATTTTATTCTTTTTGGGGTTGTTGTTAATG
The DNA here is from genome assembly GCA_004024765.1 of Zapus hudsonius. Classification (NCBI taxonomy): domain Eukaryota; kingdom Metazoa; phylum Chordata; class Mammalia; order Rodentia; family Dipodidae; genus Zapus; species Zapus hudsonius. The sequence continues at coordinate 19,907 of PVHP010004522.1, read as the reverse complement.
GGATGGTGTCATGGATTGATCCAGGTGTCCCCCACAAACAAATGAATGTGTTCTGAATGATCCATTCTCAGCTGATGGCAATTTGGATTTTACAACCTCGATGGAGCTGTGTTGTTGGGGGCAGACTTATGGGGTTATAAGCCAGCTTCCCCTTGCCAGAGTTTGGCACACCTTCCTGCTGCTGTTTCCAGTGCTGTGGTGGAGGTGATGTCCACCCCTCTGCTCATGCCATCGTTTTCCCTGCCAGGATGGAGTCTCCCCTCGAGTCCATAAACCTAATAAACCCATTCCTCCGAAAGCCGCTTTTGCTTGGGTTCTTTCTGTGCAGCAACTAGAAAGCTGACCACAACAGATGGTTTCCCTGATTTGTCTATAATCAGGTTTATTATTGGTATCTTGCTGTTTTGCTGAATTTGGTGTAAAGGTGTGCTGGTAGATTCTATGGGTCTCTTGAAACAGAATAATATTGTCTGCAAATGGGCATAACTTGCCTCTTTTTCTCATTTATATCCTTTTTTCCCTTGCTTTTGCATTCTGGGTAAAATTTCAAGCACTCTATTGAATAATGTTCATGAGACTTGACATCCATTCCTGACTTTACAGGAATTGCTTGCCATTCTTTTCCTAATCAGTTTAATATTGGATATAGATTTGTCACATATGAACATTTTTCTATTGAGGCATTACAACATTTTTGTCTCCTATCAAGCCTTATGTCTTGTGATCATGAAATATTAGGCTCACAGACCAGAAGTGAGTTAAACAAACGAGATATGCTGAGGAAATGGTGAAAAAGCCTCCCAGTGCAGAACCACCATGTTAGAATTTCATCCAGCATCCAAAGAAGAGATTGGAAAGAGGAGGAAAACAAGATTATGGTTTTGAGTGAGAAGTCAGAAAAGCTGTCAAGCTCACAATGTAGATCTCCAAGGAACTGTATTGAGAGAGGGGATTCTCCTAAGCATGTCTTTAGGTAAGGGGTGGTCTCTTGTTTGTGTGAGTGACATGCTTGGATTAATTCTTAGAGGAGAGTACCATAGTATGCTTTATAACCTTATGTTTTGGGTTGTTTAGAGTATCATGTCTCCACCCCTGGTCAGAAGTAAAAGTCAGATTTTATTTATTTATTTATTTTTAGCAGGAGGAAGTAACTTACCCTTAACAAGGCCTGATTCCCCCATCTTCCACCTCTTTCCTGGGAAAGGGGAGGTAGAGTCTAAAGGCAGATTATGAAGTAGAGGTCTATCCAAAGCATGCTTGCTTGTCTAGCTAATAGCATAATTTCTCTATATCTCTTTTCTTTAAGACTTTTTTCATAAAGTGATGTTGAGTTTGATCAAATGTTTTTTAAAATTTCTATTAATTTATATTTGCAAAGTGGAAAAGGAGAGAGAGAAAGAGAGAAGAGAAATGGGCACACAGGGTTTCTTGCCACTGAAAATGAACTTCAGACGCATGCACTACTTTGTGTATCTGGCTTTATGTGGGTACTGAAGAATTGGACTTGGGCTAGCCGGCTTTGTAAACAAGAACCCTTAACCACTGAGCATCTCTCCAGCCCTCAATTTCTTTTTCTATACCTTCTGATTTGTGTATGTTGAAACAACTTCGCATCTCTGAAGTTAAACTAACTTGATCACAGTATATGGACTTTTGATTGTCATTGAATTCTATTTGCAAGTATTTTGTTGAAGATTTTTGAATTTATTTTCATCCAATATATTGGTCATTAGTTTTTAATTTGGGTTGTGTCATTAGGTATCAGGTTAATACTTGACTCCAGTAACAACTTTGAAGCATTTCTTTTATTTCAGAGAATAGTTTGAGTAATATTGGTGTCAGTTATTCTTTAATAGTCTCATAGAGTTCAGCAATACATTCATGGCTCAATCCCGAGATTTTCTTTAATGGAAACTTTTATTACTGAATCAATCACAGTATTTGTTAGTGATCTGTTTATGTTTTTTATATCTTCTTTGTTCAATTTGAGTATGTCCTCTTTGCTTAGAAAATATTTCATTTATTTTAGATTTTCTTATTTATGGGAGAAGTGTTTAAAATAATTTCTAACAGCACCTTGGGTTTCAGTGGTATCTGGTATACTCTTCCATTTTTAGTCTATAATTCTAATAATTTGGGTTGTTCTTTCTTTTGTTAGTTTGGATAGGATTTTGACAATATTGTCAGCCTCTTTGAAGGACCCATTCTTTGTTTTGCGAATCCTCTGTTTTACTCTTTCATACTTTTATTTCAATGGTTTCACTTCTGATCTTGATTTTATTTCTTCTGATGATTTGGGGTTTGACATGTTCTTGTTTTTCGAAGACTTTCAGGTGCAATATTAGATTATGTTTAATTTTTTAATGTAGGATCTATATCTACATATCTATATATATAAATCTAATCTATATCTATATCTATATATCTATATCATCTATATCTATATCTAGTCTATCTATCTATTATCTATCTATTTCTGTGTTTCTACTTCTAATAGACAAAGTAAATGTGCTATAGACAGATTGTATGTCTATAACTTATAAATAATCTATTCTTGTCAATAATATATGGTTTAAAGGGGAATGGAAAAACATGTGTAATGACTTGTTACAGATGTTGTGTTCACAGTCTTTTTGTTTCTCTTTGTGTTTACTGTAGGAGTAGATGACCAAGTGCACATTTTTAGGGTTCCTAGCACTATTTACTTGAAGCTTCATGGCTTTATGTGCCACCGTATTGTTGATTGGGGGGTTGTTGTGCATAGAGCATGGTCCACTAACTCTCACTGGGTTGAGTGTGTAGCTCAATGGAAGACCATCTACATAACAGACTTGAAGTTTTGTGTTCAATTCCCAGTAGAAATGAGGTGAATTATAATCATAGCAATAATAACCATAAACCAGAATTAATTACCAAATTACCAAAGAAAATAATAAAAAAGCATGCAATCAATTGATTGGTTAGAGATTTTATGTAAAAAGGATGTCATAATAAAATAAAAAAGAGGAAGGAGGAGGAGAATAAGGAGGAAGAGTAAGAAGAAAGAGAGAGAGTAAGAGAGAGAGAGATAAGGTTGCTGATTGGATGAAACTGGATCAGACACTGAATTCTGGTTGGTAGGAGCAGACAGGTGATGTCACATCTTTTATCTTTGTGAATCCCTCTTTGGGGCCCTCTCCTGGCTACATCATATTAAAGCTATCTGCGTAGTTCCCAGTCACTGGGTCAGCATAGCAATTCTGGATATGAATTCCTGGGGAAATGGGGTTGGGGTGGATGAACGGTCTTGTTTCCCATCTTCTGGAGATGCCTCCACATCACAGATATGTTTTGACTTTGAAAAACTTGAGCACTTCTCAAATGCCACCAGTTCAGCTGAGCTCAGGTGCACTCTGCTCTGTATTTGTTTCTATGCCAGTTTTGCCCACTACATCTCCAACTCTCCCTATAACCTCAGTGCCATGTGCTGTTTTACACCTGCTCTTCCAATAACCATGGTCTTTGCCTGTCCAGTGCTAAACTGTGATGCATCTCCTCGTGCTCCATCTCCCTGATAATCTGTTTTCTGGCTGCTTTGTGTCTGAACCATTGAGAAGCTGGAAAAGCCTCCTTGTTTCTACTCTGTGTTTGTGGCTCCTCTTTCCCAGGAAGTTTTAAGTTATCCTCTATTGCTTATAAAAACCACAGAACCAAAGAATCATAATGCACTAAAATCACATTCAGATAAGTCATTTATTCATCTGATATTTAACATTTCAGGTCCATCATTATAGAACTCTAAATTCATTCAAATGAAAATGATATTTCAGAGAGCTTCACAGAGTTTCTTTACATTACACTACAGTCTCAGTATGTTGTATTAATAACGAAATGTGTAATGATCCATAAGGTATTGAATATGGGGTGTTGGTCATTCCTGTAATTTGTCAGAAGAATCAATGGGAAGGTCACAAACTAAGGCATTTACTCAAATAATGCTGTGCTGTAAAGTTAAGACAGTTATCATGTGACTCAGTTGCCCCATTTGTGAAATGAGAATTTTACTAGGTCCATTTAAATTTTGTTTAAGAGTAAGTGTCGTATGACAAGAGGCACAATTAATTCAACTACGAAAGCAGCTGAGATGTGTCTTAACCAGCTACAGAAATTAAGAATCAGATCTATGCTATTTCTCTGTTTCTTCATAGAAGCATCTTTTGTCAGATTTAGGGAACCAGAATAGAAACAAATATAGCTTATTAATATTTCATTATACAAATAACATATGCAATTCATATATACATACGTACAGACATGCATAAAAACATAGATACATACATACATAATGTAATTTATTGTTACAAAGTAATATAAGGCATCTGACCTCCTTTTGATTTGGGGATTTAAAACTTCCATCAAGCAGGGAATTGCAGTTACCTTCTGTTGCGGGGGCAAAACACCCAAGTGAAGACAGTTTCTGGGTAGAAAAGGTTGGTTTCAGTTTACTGTGTTGAGGATAAGGTTCCTCGTTTTGGAGAGAGCATGGCAGAGCAGAGGCTGATGTCACATCTTACCACAACAGTTGGCAGGAACAGCAGGAAGGTGAGCTAGCTCCCACTAGTAAGCTGAACAACCAAACCTGAAGAAATTCCTTCACTGACACACCACCTCCAACAAGGCCCCACCTTCCAGATTGCAGTCAGTTGGGGACCAAGTGTCATGGTTTGATGCAGCTGTCCCCCACAAACAAATGAATGTGTTCCTGAGTGATTGATCCTCAGCTGATGGCAGTTTGGGTTTTACAACCTCGATGGAGCTGTGTTGTTGGGGGTGGGTTTATGGGTTTATAAGCCAGCTTCCCTTGCCAGTGTTGGGCACACCTTCCTGTCATTGTTTGCAGTGCTGTGACGGAGGTGATGTCCACCCTCTGCTCATGCTATAGTTTTCCCTTTGAGTCTGTAAGCCTAATAAACCCATTCCTGCACAAGCTGCTTTTGCTTGAGTAAGTTGACTACAACACCAAGTATGAGGCTTAATCATTCATAGATTAGGCTTATGGTAGGAATTTCACATTCAAACTACCACACTAGGCACAGGATGAAAGCAAACGCAAGCCCATGTATAATGTGCATGTATATTTTCATTCCTCTTATACTTCAACAAATGAATTGATTTATATATTTTGGGGATTTTTTTCAATGTATATAAAACATAGCATATATTTCTACTCACAGAAAGGCTCAAAAATAGGAAGTTATCTTAAATGAACTGGTAACATAAAATTAACACTACTAACTCTTGCTTTCCCTCAGATAATTCACTTAGTTTCAGCTTCCAATAAGTAAAGCCAGAATTCTAACTTCCCCAAACTTGAAGAAATGGTTCTAAATAATTAAATCCCTGGGCAAAATACATGCCAGGAGGAGCCAGACATACAGAATATAAGAGATCCAATTTCCTCAACAACAAATGTCCAATATTATTACAGTGATAGATCCAACAGCACTGGTCCCGTAACTAACATTTTGAAGCTAAAGTCTGTTGGAAAATGATTAGTTTTTAAATTAACATTCATTCAGGGATTTGAATCTGACATGATTGCCAATTTAAATTTCACTTTGGTCTTTAATATATTGGCTATTTGGAATAATATCAGGCTGGAATTTGTTACTTCGTACTTTTTATACTAAAACTCAAAAAAAAATCAGTATTTTTTATTATCAAAAATATGGATCACTGATATTAGCAGATTTAAAAAAATGCTTATTGTCATATTGGATCATTGTTACTAAGGGGTATCTTTAAAAACTTTTCAGAATATATAAAATATTTGTATTTCAATGTTTCGCTATGGATTGGCAGGTAAAATTCACATGTAAACATATTCAGTTAGCAGTATGATTTCAATGTAAAAAAAAGTTTCCTGTGAATGTGAACATCATTTCAGCTCAGCCCTGTCACTGTTTTGCCTATTTGTGAGATTCATGGTTGCAAAGCACAATCAACGTAGACATCCTTCTAGAAATTACCCTAGATTCCAGTAAAGTGATTAGCTAAATTTAACCCGAGAAAATACTACAGCTGTTTAATCACAAGGGATAATTTTTCCATGGAGTAGTGCACATGTCTTGGACCATTTTGAAGCTCCCGGTGGCTGAAGAGCCATGGAAGATTCTGGACAAACCAGAGTGAAAAACAGCAGTTTGAATCTGATACAATGAAGGGGAAATAAGCTGGAGGAATCGATAGAAGGAGTTTTATAATCATGGTTTGTGCATGAAGGATGTTGCTTTGATTTATGTATTCAGTCTATAAAAAAGAAAACTATTGATAGTTCTGTTGGAAAAATGCAATTTAAGGAGCATTTGTTAGAATAGATAACCCAAGTCCCCCAGTCTCTACCCATGTCCACAGTCAATAAGTTGCTTTCACCTCAGTAATGCTTGAAGGGACAAGAAGCTGCTATACCACGGAAGCCTCCTCACTCAGAGAGAACCCTCTGTCTTGTGATTTTTCAAGGGACACTACCGTTACTGTGCTGTTAATAATTCCCATTTCTTTCCACTAATTTCCATAAATGTGTAGGCATGTAAGCATGCACCTATATAGAACATATATTGGTGATTCACATACAGACTTATCTTCCTGTGCAATCACTTAAAAAATACTTTATTTGCAAGCAGAGAAAGATAGAAGAGAGACAGAGAGAATGAGTGTGCTAGGGCCTCCAGCCACCACAAAGGGACTGCAGATCTATTGGAAGACAAGTGGCCATTTTATTGGTGAAGAAGCAGTTAAATAATGACAGTCTGCCAAGGAGAATGGAAGCCATACATGGAAAATGAAAGCACGAAAGACAGTTAAGTGAAGAAGGGGCTGGTGAAATGGGTCAATGGAGAAAGCACTTAGGGTTTGATCCCAGCACATGTGAAAATGCTGGGAAGGTGAGGCAGCCCACCTGTAATCCCAGCACTTAGAAGGTGGAAAAAGGGGATCCCCAAGGCAGGCTGAATCACTGAGCTTTGGGTTAAATTGAGAGACCCTGTCTCATTAAATAAGGTGGAGAGTAATTAAGAAAGATACCCAATATCTACTTTAGCCTAAACATGCACAAAGGTACACACACATGAACCACATATATGAACACACATCTGCATATCACATGTGGATACATACTCAAAAAATAATCAAATCACTTAGAAATAAGCATTTTTTGTTAGAAAGAAAAGGCTAGGATACTAACAGTAGATGGCATAGATCAATGGAGTTTGAGGTTTTTTTTTTTTTTGATACATTGCTTTGTATCCTGGCTCATGTACTTTTTAACCGGTTTCTAATCCAACATATTTAAGCATTTCCATTACTATTATTAATAAAAACACAAAATACACTGTGCATGTAGCAAAGATCATGCTTAGTGCCATGCAGGAAAAGAACACCTCATGTCACACAATAGTGTTTAACTTTCCTAAATCTGTGTCACAGTCAGCCACACGCCACTGGGATGAATCTTCAAACAGGCACAATTTGGGGGAGGAAAGTATTTATTGAAACTACCGATTGAGGGGAAGTTCTGAAATTTGAGACCAATAAAATCGTTCTCTGTGGGAACACGTCCAATCAAGATAGATAGCAAGACATGAATAAATTAACTTTTAAGCTTAGAGATTGGCCTGGAGAGAAAGCTCAGTGGTTAAAGGCACTTGCTTGCAAAGGCTGATGGCCAGGCTCTAGTTCCCGCATAAAGCCAGATGCACAAAGTGGCACATGCATCTGGTATCTGTTTGCAGGGGCAGGAGGCCTTGGCAAGCCCATATTTGCTCAATTTCTGTGTGCCTCTTTCTCTCTGTCTCTCTTTCTCTCACAAATTTATAAATCAAAATATTAAAAAATAAACTTAGACACTGATATGTGAAGATTATTTTTGCTCTTTATTTCAAATTGAGAATGTCTTATTCTTAGCAATAGCTACACAATGTACAATACAGAAAACAAAAATACCCACAACATCATAGTCTACACCAATTACATCTGGGACTAAAATTAAAAATTGCTGTAGAAGGACATTTGCCCATGCCCACTTGATGTTTGTGCATTCGCTGGTCTTGAAAAATGCCACTAAGGTAATTCTGTCAAAATTTATAATAGTTAAAATAACATTGCAGGGTTTTTAAAACCCATATTGCCGAATGGAATTGCCATTTGTATTATTTCACCTAAAAGCTAAGTATAATAAGGCTTATATTATTTTTGCCTTTCTTTGTGGATAGTTGTTTTGTGCCCAAAGGGCGAATTGGCCCTATTGGTTACACACCAAGAGTTCTCTCTAATGTCAGGCAGAGCAGCGTGCTTATAACCTACAGCAGATTGGCCCAAGATATCACTTCCTAATGGAATGGGGAATATGAATTGACTTCAACATTGATTTGAGTAGTTTTATTTTTTCTATACTCATTTCTTTGGTATTTCTCTACAATTTAATATTCAGAATTATTGTGTGTTGCTATATGGTCCAACATATGTAGTAATAATGTCTAGTAAGACTATATTACATATCCACACAGGTCAAAGAAAAAATTAAATTACAGAAATCATTTTTCCATGATTGGAAAGGTTTTAATATGTTAGATAAGTCTCCAGTGACCTCATGACAGCCAAGAAAAAATTATATTTCTAAATTTTAAGCTTTTATGTTAGATATACCAATGCAAATCTTTTTTCTAACACATAAAGTTTTCTTTTTTTTTAGAATATCTTTATTATCAATAATTAGATATATTTTATGAGCCAATCTTGTGATGGTACCTCCATTTCCCTCCTCTGTGTCCCTAACCCACTTGGGTCCTTCTGTAGTGTGCGTACTGGATCTGTCCATAGGTTAGGGGGTTATGAGTTGCACCAGAGGTAGCCAGTGTTTTTTTTTTCCTTCCCCCTTTGTGCATTGTTGCTGAGGAGGCCATGTCTCTGGATATTCTCCTCCACCATGGCTATCACAATCTTTCAGCCCCCTCTTCTGCTTAGTTCCCTGAGTCATGGTGGGTAAGTTTTCAGTCTGCTTTATTGTTGAGATCTTAAGTGCCTCTGGACTTCTGCTTCAGGTTTTGTTGGGTACCAATGGCATCTGTCTCCATTAATCTATCCTGGATTTTCTGTCTTTCTGTGGTGATAGGTCTCTTGTTTATCTTGCCACTTTGTCATAGGTTTCATTTGGGCCCTATATTATAGGCCTGAGTTGGTTCAGCTCCTGCCAGGATGTCAGCCATCATCCCATGTCTTTTTGATGGAATTGGGGTGTCCTCAACGCTCTGCCTTCTGAAAAATACAAACAGAATCTCCATTGGAGAGTGAGATCAGCCTAGGTTAAATGAGACAAACATTGCTATTTTGGGAAGATTCTAATGAATGTAGTCTCTCTGTAGCTCTCTAGTAGTGGGAATTTTCCCTTGGAGCCTGGGTTCTTGGCCCCCCTAAAATTTTGCCATGGATCCCAGTTCCAGTTAAGGGTTACTTGTCACTAAGAAGATCTCTTAGCCAATCAGTAAGCCATTGATTACCCTCCTAGGTTTAGTGCCAGTATTACACAGATGAGCACTTCTTGACTTTCTGGTCTCTTCCATATAGCAGTGTGTTCAGCATTCTCATGACACAGTCTGTATTTTATAACAGAGGTTTCTGTTTTCTCCAAATATCATTGACCAATTTCCCTTGGCAGCTCAAGTAACACCTTCCAGCACTACACATGCTACCATCTGGGAGCTTGTTACCATTCTGGATCTAGCAGGGTCTCTTGGTGTTGTTAGAGGACACTGATTTCTTCAGAAATAGGGTCTTACCTTTGGCCAAGGGTGGGTATTCAAGAGCTATGACCATAGCCTGTCTCATTTTGGGGGCGGCATTGGTTTATGATTAATAGCTCAGTGTGGGAAGGAACCAATGACTGGGACAGGGATTTGCAGGTCTGAGCATTTTTTCTTGGGGTTAGGCTTCCTCCCATTCTATTCATGACCCCTCTTACCTGGTGGTGCCCACAGCTTCCTCAGGAGCTTACTGTGTGAAAGTAAGGATTTTATGGTATTGATTCATTATTGGTTTAGTTTATTGTATAAGTCTCCTCACCCTCCTATTCCCCCTTCCTTCCATCACCTTTTTCAGTCTCTCAGTTCACCTGTCAGTTTTGCTTGGTGTTTAAGCTTGAACTGGTTAGGAAATGCATATGAGGGAGAATATATAGCATTTCTCCCTCTATTCTTGTGCGAGTTCACTAAGTATGATTGTTCCAAATCTGCCCACTTTTTAAATTTCATTATGCCATTTTTCTTTTCCGCTGAGTAGAATTCCATAGTGTAAATGTACCACAACTTTGATAGCAATTAGTCCAGTGATGGGCATTTGGATTAATTCCAATTCTTAGCTATTATGAATTCAGCTGCTATAAACATGGTTGAGCAAATGTCTCAGTGCTGTGGCATGAAATATTGAACGTAGGTTCCCAGTAGAGGGATAGCTGGGTCTGTTGGTAGCTATATATCCATCCTATTCAGGAACTCTGTAATTTCCTGATGACCTTATTTTCGGATAATCTGTCTAGAGATGATTGTGGTATATTAGTCTCCTAATATGATGGAATTGGAATCTATTTCTGTTTTCTTTTTGAGTAAGTTTTGCTTTATGAATTGTGGTGCACCTCTATTTGGTGTACATATATTTATGATAGTAATATCTTCTTGTTGGATTGTTCCCTTAATGAGTTCAATAATTCTAACCAATAATAAGTCTCTTGGAGATTCAATTCTGCCCCTCCAGCTTGGCTACTCACAGTTCAGGAAAACTTCATCCAGTGCTGGCAGCTCGCCTTGGCACCCATCCATAGTCCTGGAATTCTTTGGGTCTCCATTGCAACCCAGAGTTCATCCTGATGGCTCCATCTGGCTTCCATGCAGGCAATCTAGAACACCTGCTTCTCATTGCCAATGGCCATTTTCAAAACAAACTGTGTTGCAAATCCAATGACCCTTTCTTCTTGCATTTGTTATACTCACAGAACCAGGTGGGCTACCAACTTGTTAATCCAAGCATTCAGGTCCCTTACTTCAAAGAATCCACATAATTCCTGATGTTCCAATGCAGACCAGCTGGCCCAATCTCAATGGTTTTAATCTCTCAAACAATTGCAGGTGAACAGGCAGCAGTTTTGGCCAAAAGATCTTTCTTTCTGTGCCATCTCCATCTGCTCAAACTGGTCCATATTTATGTAAAGCAACCCTGCACAGGTTCCCAGGACACAGGCAAGCAGAAGGCAGCAAGCCTCTCACGCACACTGCTTCTGGCACAGTCCTGCAAAGTTCTTTCTCACCCTAGTAAGCCAAACCTCACAGTCCATAGTTCTTCCATGAAGCTGTGCTCACAGCACTGCGAGGAATCTCTTTGGCAGAGGTTTCAGATCCTTCCACATCTCTCCTGCAGATAGATCACTTCCAAAAGGTCCAGAGTCACAGAATCAGAGTTCTAGCAGCAACAGATGACACCACTCCTGGTACCAAACTCTTGTGGTCAGCTTTCTAGTTGCTGCACAGAAAGAACCCAAAGAAAAGCGGCTTGTGGAGGAATGAGTTTATTTGGCTTATGGACTCCAGGGGAGACTCCATCCTGGCAGGGAAAATGATGGCATGAGCAGAGGTGTGGACATTACTTCAGCCATAGCATTGCAAACAGTGGCAGAAAGGTGTGCCAAACACTGTCAAGCGGAAGCTGGCTTATAACCCCATAAGCCCACCCCCAACAACACAGCTCTAGCGAGGTTGTAAAATCCAAACTGCCATCAGCTGAGGATTGATTACCCAGAACACATTCATTTGTTTGTGGGGGACACCTGGATCAAACCATGGCAAGGATGAACTATGGATTGCAGTGGAGACCCAGTGAATTCCAGGACTATGGGATGGCTGCCAAGGTGAACTGCCAGCACCGGATGAAGTTTTCTGGACTGTCAGTAGCTGAGCTGGAGGGGCAGAATCAGATCTCCAAGAGACTTGATACTGGTTAGAATTATTTAACTTGGAGTTAGAGACTGATGTTTCCCTGCTTGTTTTAAATCTTGTATTGGTACAATCTGCTTTTGCCATGCCTCATGTTATCTTTTGCAGTGTGAATGTTCTGTGCCATCATTGGTTTGGGACTGGGGGCTCATGGGAATGAAAGGGCAGGGCAGAGAGGGCCAGAGGCTGCTGGGACCTTGGAATGTTCTGGTGGGGAGGAATGCTCTAATCTTTTTAAAAGTCTAGATATGAAATAATTTCAATCTATGCATTTTGGAGTTATAAAAAACTAGATAATTTTTGGTTGGATTTGCAGGCAAGCACCTTTAACTGCTTAACTATTTTCAAAAATATATATATTTATTTATTTATTTGGGAGAAAGAGGGGATGTGAATGAAAATGGACACAGGCTTCCTTCCTCCCCTGGATGTAACCAAACACCAGACATATTAGACACACTGTGCATATGACTGCAAGTGGGTACTGGGGAATTGAACCCTTGTTGACAGGCATTGTAAGAAAAACATACTTAACACTGAGCAATCTCCCCAGGCCACTTTGTACAAAGTGTTCAGTATAAATATTTTTGGTATTGTTTCTTTTGGAAATTGATAGAAAGGGATTTGGTTCAATGCTTGGCTTAAATATAAGGTAGAAAAGGGAGGTCAAAGGCTATATGTATCATTTCTGTCTGCTTTGAACCTTCAAACTTTTCTGTCATTGGTTTAAAATACATAATTTAACTGCTGTCAACTATAGTAATATTACTAACTAGAACAAGCTCCTCTGATCTAAGTGCGTTTTGGTACCTTCAATCCAATAACTTTCTGTTCCCCCTCTTCCCTGATAATACCTATCTTCCAGTAGCCACTGTTCTATTAGGTACTTTTATGAGGTCGCTTTCTTAGCTTCCCATATACCTGATAACAGGCATTATTGTCTCTCTGTGTCTGGTTTATTTCATTTAACATTATGCCTTCCAGGTCCTTCCTTGTTGCTGCTGCAAATAACAGGATATTATTCCTTTAGGGCTGAATAATATTCACTTTCCTATGTGCACATTTTATTTCTTTCTTTTTAAAATTTTCTTTCTTTCTTTCTTTCTTTCTTTCTTTCTTTCTTTCTTTCTTTCTTTCTTTCTTTAGCATGCAGAAAAAGACAGACGGTAGAGCGACAAATAGAGGAAGAGAGAGAATGGGGACTCCAAGGCCTCAAGCCATTGCAACTTCAGATACATGCCCTGTCCTGTGCTTCTGGCTTTCTGTGGGTACTGGGGAATGAAACCCAGGTCCTTAGGCTTTGCAGGCAAGTGCCTTTACTGCTGAGCCATCTTTCTAGCACTGAACACATTTTTTTGGTCTCAACCTTGGCCTTTATGAATCTTGTTACCACCAATGAGGGTTTGGGAATATTTCGATTGGGATTTCTAAACAGTAATCATATCGTTGGAAACGGAACATTTATTGCTAATCTCTATTTTTCTTTCTGTTTCCCACTTCTTGTAGTCACTAGAATTTCCCACACTACATTGAATTAGAGAAGATATTTTTACTATCTTGTTCTTAATATTAGGGAAAATAACTCTTTCATCATTAAGCATGATGTCAGCTCTAGGTGTTGTGGAATTGTTCATTATCATATTGAAGTTCTCTCTTCTTAATTTGGAGCCTTTATTATGATTGAGATGGATGTTTTTCAGATGTTTGTTCAAATGATCAATCACATGAATTTTCAGCTTTAGATAATTAATATGGCTTACTGTATTTATTAATTTTCAAATATTGAGCTCATATTGCACATTTGATAAAAACCAATTTGATCTTTTAAATATCATTCCTTCCACATATTTCTCCATTTAATTTGCTGTTCATTTTGAGTTTCCTGAAGTAGGAATTTCATGTTTCAAGACCTTTTAAATTTTCTAACGCTAACAGATTTAGCTTAGCGCCATAATCTATGAAATAACTTTTTTTTGAGTCTAATGTTAGTTCTACAAATTTCCATCCTTACAGTGCTTTGGCACATCACAGATATTTTCATGTTGTTTCTGCTCTTTTAGTCAGTTCTATCATTTATTTTAATTGGTGCTGAAACTTTCTCTTTGACTCCTGATTTATTTAGAAGTATGTCATTTAGTTTCTAAGCGTGTGAAGATTTTTTAAATTATGTTTCCATTGCTGCTTTTAAATTTGAATCCATTATAGTGAGAGAACACACTGTACGTGTTCAATTCTGTACAAAATTTTCAGGATTTATTTCCACCGCTGGCTCAGGAAGTGGCTCATCTTATTGAAATGATCACCGTTCACTTGAAACTAATGCATAATTTCTGGTGCTCTGTGCATGCTACGTAGTTTCTATTATTTTGTTTTAGTTTAAACAACTTCCTTTATCAGTAGATAAAGTACTTGTCATACACGTATAAGGATCGAAGCTCCAATCCCTAACATCTGACAGGGTCTACTGGTCCACCTGTAATCAGGGATCAGGGACAGAATTCACTCGCTAGTTAGGCCAGCCAAATTAATGAATTATGAGTTCAAATGAGAGACTCTGCCTCAGTCAATAAGGTGGAGAGTAATGAGGACACCTGATGTCAACCAGTGCCCCTTCCCTCCCCTCTCTCTCCTCTATCTCTCTCTCTCACACACAAACATATACACTCACACACATATATGCAACACACATGTGAACACAGATACACATATATACACACTAAAAATTTTAAGAGTAGGTTTGACAGAACAAATAAAAACAGGTTCTCCCTTTCCTATGTCTAGCTATCTGGTTATTGTTGACAACTTTTGTAACCTCACTGATCTTCTTTATAGAAATTTATATCAATCACGTAGAATCAGCTATTGAAGTATTCTCTTTCCGGATTATCCATTTGTGCATCGTGTACTATCACTTTACACTGTAATAGAAGAGTTTTGCTGCCTTCTTTTCTGTGTGTCATTTATAATTCTTTGCAAAATGTGTCAAGAAGCTGAAGACACCCAAACATAGAGCGCCAATAACAAAACATTCTACCGAAAATGGTAGAGGTCAGCAGACTAGACTAGAATAAAATATTAAAATGTAGCCAGACATCAAGCCTCAGCAGTTGGGGTGCTTGCCTCCAGTGCCTGAGGACCCCGGTTCGGTTCCCCAGGGCCCACATGGACCAGACCCACAAGGTGGCTCTCCTCCCCTCCTCTCTCTATTTCTCTGCTTGAAAATGAATAAATAAAATATTTTAAAAAATAAAATAAAATGTAGCCAGACATCATGGAGAACACATGGAATTTGGGAAGGCACCTGGATGGCATAGCCAGGATGTTCACAAGTCCCAGACCAATTAGGGTTATATTACCAGATATTTACTTTAAAAATTAAATTAAATGACAGCAGAGATGGTTCATGGGTTAAAGATGCTTTCCAGTAAAGCCTGTTGGCTCAGGTTTGATTTGCAAGTACCCACTTCAAGCCAGATGTACAAAGCAGCACCCTAACGTCTAGAGTTTGCAGCAACTAAAGGTTCTAGAACAATGACTCTCTCACTCTTTTAAAGAAATAAATATTAAAACTTAAGTTAAAGTTTATCAAAAAGTGTGATTAAAGCAAGTTACCTATATGAAATTCCCTTTGCAGACTTCAACAAGAGGCTATACCTCAAAGCTTTGGAAGGTATTATGCAAATCTTATTCAAAACAAAGAAAAAGCGGCCATATTAATATCATGGAATATAGGCTTTTAAAAAAAAGGAACATCCAGACGTGAAGAAGAACATTGAAAAATGGTTAAAGGGGGGCTGGAGAGATGAATCAGTGGTTAAGGTGCATGCCTGCAATGCAGAAGGACCCGAGTTTGATTCCCCAATACCCACATAAAGCCAGATGTGCAAGGTGACACATGTGTCTGGAATTCATTTGCAGTGGCTGGAGGCCCTGTTGTGTCCATTCTCTCTTTGTCTGCCTCTCTCTCTTAGATAAATAAAATATTAAAAAAAAGAAATGGTTAAAGGATGGCTTCACCCACAAACAGCACCGTGAAGAATCAGTTTCTAAGGCTAACTTCTGCAGGGTGGGGAGGGCTGAGGAGGATGAGTCCCTAGTGGGCTCAGCTGGGAATGTATATGTTTGTGTGTGCATCCACTGAGCATGTGTTGTTGGTTTTAGTCTTGTAGTAAAGTTTAGCTAAAGCAGGGCTAATTCATTTTCCTGAAAAGGGTGTTCTTTTTCTGTTTTTTAAAAACATTTATTGATAACATCCATAATTTTAGATAATACACCATTATGACTTCCTCCCCACCCTCCCTCATATCTCCTCCCCCTCTCAATTAGTCTCTGTTTTGTTTCAGTGTCATCGTCTTTTCCTCCCCCACTATGTGTAGGTATTATCAGGCACTGTGAAGTCATGAATATCTAGGTCATTTTGTGTCTGGAAGTTTGTGTTGTAAGCAGTCCTCCCCTTCCTTTGGCTCTTACAATCTTTCCATAACCTCTTCCACAATGAATCCTAAGCCTTTGGAAGTGGGATAGAGATGTGCCAGAGCTGAACACTCCACTGTCATTTCTTCTCAGCACTGTGTTATCTTTTGTGTTATCCCAGTGGTCATAATCATCTGAAAAAGAGAAGCTTCTCAAGTCAAAAGTGAGAGTAGCATTATTATATGGGTGTGATGATTTAAAAAAAAAGTGCTTATAAGGCAGTTTGGTGGGCATAATATAAACATTTAATCAGACAACATCAGGCATTACTACCCTAGGGCTCATGACCTCCCCCACCATAAGCTTTTGACTAAGTCTTCAGTACCAGGCATGCATTCCCTCCCATGGATAGATAGATAGATGTGCCTCTATTGACCCAGTTGGCACATTTGGCCTGGCTGGGCAGTCTTAAGACTTGCAAGGTCCACTGCTGTTCACCACCATTGATGACTTCTCTCTCCCAGAGGGCTCCATGCAGCCATAGCTTTTTCCAGCTTTCTTTAGGCTGGTCAACAAGGAAGAGGTTTCCAGCTCAGCTCCAGGTTGATTTCCCAGTGACCTGCAGCGCCCAAGTATGTGTAGTCTTTAGCAATAGGGACATACCATCTCATTTTGGTGGACAACCAAGAGCCTTGGCAATGAGCAGTAATGTTTTGGGGGCCTTAGGAACCTCCCTGGCCAACAACTGGATGGAAGGTATCCCATCTCTGGCACTGAAATTTTTCTGGTAACAATCTATGGCTTCTGGGTGTTCCATTATCAAAGAAGTAGGTTTTCATATTGTTTATTCTAAACCTCTTAAATTTTGACTAACCTTCCCCCACCTCCCCTTTACTCAATCCCTTCCCCTGACCCCCTCTTAGGCCATTGCTCCCCTAGTAATCTGTTCATTTACTTACATATATATATATATATATATATATATATAGACTCACAATACCCTCTCCTTAAATCTCCCCTCTCCTTCCTCCTTTATAGCCCCTGTCTAGCTTTCTGGCCTCTACTACTGACTTTCACTCCAATTCACATATAAGTCTAAACAGTAGCTAGGATTCACATATGAGAGAGAATATGCCACATTGGCTTTCTGGGCCTGGGTTACCTCACTTAGTATAATCTTTTCCAGATCCATCCATTTCCCTGCAAATTTCATTTTTCTTTACCACTGAATAGAACTCCATTGTATAAATGAACCACATCTTCATTATCCATTCATCAGTTGAGGGGCATCTAGGCTGGTTCCATTTCCTAGCTATTGTAAATAGAGCTGCAATAAACAAGGAAGAGCAAGTATCTTTAAGGTAGTGACTAGAGTCGTTAGGATATATGCTAAGGAGTAGTATAGCTGGGCCTTATGGTAAATCTATTTTCAGCTGTCTCAGGAACCTCCACACTGCTTTCCACAATGGCTGTTCCAGTTTACGTTCCCACCAGCAGTGTAGAGGGTTCCTGTTTTTCCACATCCTCACCAGCGTTTATTGTCATTTGTTTTCTTGATGATAGCCATTCTGATAGGAGTGAGATGGAATCTCAGAGTAGTTTTAATTTGCATTTCCCTGATTCTTTCATAGACCACTTTTATTGGTGCTAATCATAGCTGCCTTTGAGCATTCTCCATTAGCGTCTTCAGGAAGCTCTGCCTAGGATAGGTGGGTGCTACTTAAAAAACACATGGGATTCACCACTGTGTTTTTGGTCTCTTCCAGGCTTTCAATCTTCTTCTCGTTTTGAATTATCTTTCTCTACCTGTTCACTTTGCTACACTCAGGACTTTTGACCATAGAGAAAGCATCTGAAGAGAATTAGGCTAGTCACACAGAATTTTAAAAAGGACTTGCCTGTCCTCTGAAATGTTCATTAGTTATAAACACTGACCAAAAGGACGGGAGGGAAAGATCTCTGCAAATGGAACTGGACATGGGGAATGTTCATGTCTGGGACAAAACACCCAATCACAATCAGCTGATGGGAAGAAAGAATTGATTTTGGCTTGCTAGGAGAAATTCATGATGGAAAGGGAAGGGCGGTGGAGCAGAGGCTGGGCACCACAGCCGGCATAAGACAGCCAGAATAGTGAGCTGAACTTTGGGGAGAGCTGACTTTTATACCCCTAAGCCCGCCCCCAGCAGCACACCTCTTCCAGCAAGGATCCATGGGGACCAAGTGTTCGGAACAAGAGTCTTGATGATCACATGCTGCAGTCAGTTCTGATCAAGTTAAAGGCAGGGTCTAATTGTCACTCCAAAGCTAATCAGAGATCACAAAGCTCTCAGATGCCCAACCTAAATGCAGGGTTCAGCAGAAGCCCCTTGTAAGCATTTGT
Organism: Zapus hudsonius; assembly: GCA_004024765.1. NCBI lineage: Eukaryota > Metazoa > Chordata > Mammalia > Rodentia > Dipodidae > Zapus > Zapus hudsonius. Next base: position 1,097 of record PVHP010004522.1, on the reverse strand, counting down.
AGATTGAATTCAGAATTTTGTTTTGTTTTCAAGCAAACTTGTGTCATTAGTAAACTCAATTAGTAAACTCAATTAGTTTTAAATGACACATTGGAAATGTGGGAAATAGCCAGGTAGCTAACAAGGTGTGTCTTCTATTGACTATGGTTATAGCAACTACCTCAGGCCGGTGGGACATTCTCATGTACTCAACTGTCCTGGTGAGAAGGTCACTCTGTTATGTACAACTACCCCAGGCCAAGGGGCTGTCCCCTATATACAAATATCTTATGGGGAGGGGAGGGATGCTCTCTCAGGTACAAGGGAAACCTATTCTCAATGGGGACACAGACCAAATGGGAAGGCTGTGTTTAACTTGGTCTCAGTGTATCTACATTCTGTTTCCCTGCTCGCCTAATCTTCTGGAGAAAGAGAAATTTCTAATTTCTAGTGTTTCATTTTAAATACTAAGCTGGTGCTTTGGGGTAGGGGAGAACTTGACTTGATTTTTTTCCATCTTATTGCAATTGGTTCTGGCAGTTATGTCATATTGGTGGTTCATCAGATATTTCAAAGCATCTTGTGAACCCTGAAAATCAGCATCCATTAATGCTACAGCTACCATCACCGTGGTTTGTATCTGAGTTGGTTTGGGAGAGGGAGAGTAGAGATATTCTGATGCAGAAGCGAGCATAGTCCGTGTTTGCAAAACTCAAAGCTGGGGTTCTTTTTTAATGTGTGCTGCTTTATGTATATTAATGTTTACTCATACCACATATAACATCCCATATAGTGATTAAAATATTACGCACAGCTTGGTCATCGTTAATAGAAATACCAGTCATAACTTCTTGTATTAATTAGTGAGAACTTATCCAAATTAGCATGTTTAATTATGAGCTGTTTGCTAATTTTGTTGCAGTCTGTTGGCTACACTGTCCTAAATCATTAACACCATCACAACTGAAGAACAGCTATAGGTGACACCCTTTTTATTACACAGCAGATCACATAGGAAATCGCTACTTATAATTGCTACTTATGCTAATACATTGCTACTTATGCTCATTTTAGGATCAGAAAATTCATATAGCTTTGGTCTTACTGTGAAGAAAAAA